>JAIPRK010000598.1:52332-167188 GCA_025469195.1 Chaitophorus viminalis
AAAAAAATTTGAGTGAAACGATCACCATTATTTTCTATTGAAGATAAGTTAAGCTTATTATAAACCTTGTATTAAATTTTCGAGAGTTTTTGGCCAGCCAATTAAATTTTATAGGTGTTTTAAAAAAAAAATTTACAAAAATCGAAAATTTAAATTGTCTATAAATAAGTCAAAATATGACAAAATACTTTGAAAACTTAACCATATATAGAGAACACCAATATAAAGATTTGGTGAAAATTTCATGTTGTTGCGATTTTTCGTTTTTGTTTTAGAGCATTTTAAAAAAATGTAGTTTGTAAAAACGTGATTTTGCGTAAAATTTCCCGTTTTTTCGTAATTTTTTTAACGTTTTTTTCGATTTTTGCAAAAAGTATTACCTACATCTACATTCACTTTCCATTCAGAAAAGTTGCTGTATAAGCAAATCGAAGCATTTTTACTACAAAAAAAGTTGTAATCAGACACAAAAAAAAAAAACACACATCATTGTAAAATCAATAGATTCCATCACTCCGTTCAGAATCTAAAATAACCGGATGAGTTTCGCTCTGTTGTACAGGGTGGAGTGACTTCGTTCATAGGATAGAGGTAATTACAATGGATTTGTTAAATTTGAATGCAATGATAGATATCATTGTATATGAATAACGTTTCTGAACGGAGATGTTATGTTAGTCTGGAATAGGTATATTATATATTATATTATATTTAATTTGAAATTTTATATTACTATTTACTTCTTAAACGCTTATAAAATACATTTATGCCTATTGATTTGAACGACGGTAACCAAAACTCCTGTGGAATCTTCTATTAGTTTTTCAAGTATTTTGTACCTACCAAATTTTTTATCAACAACTATAAAAAATAAAAATAAAAAATGTAAAAAAAATCGAATATTTCAAATGCCTATAAGTAGCTTAAAAATCAGTATAATATTTTGAAAAAAATGAATCTTAAAGAAAATATCAATTTAAACATCTGGTAAATGTTTTGAGTTTCTGGGACTTATATTTTTTGAATAATGACAAATATTTAAAGTTGTTTGAGGATAATTTGTTATATTATGCAATTTCTTAAAAATTTTAATTTCAAATGGTCATAAAAATGTTTCGTGAAGGTCCAGTAGAAATTTTTTTTATAAATACTGGAAGAGTAACTTATGGATAATATTGTGTTAAAATTTAATACCTTAAGTACAAATAGAAAACATTTTATAAGTTTTTAACTACAAAATAGCTTGCGAATTATCGCGATTTTGGAGTATTTCATACAAATTTGAACTTTATGGGCTTATGAAAAAAATGAGTATAGAACGATTTCCAATTTTTTTTAGTTACAGTAAGTATAACTTATAATAAACCTTGTATTAAATTTTCAAGAGCTTTTGAACCGCCAATTTTTTTAATATGTATTAAAAAAAAAAAACTTAGAAAAATCGAAAATTTAAATTGTCCAGGAATAGTCAAAATACATCAAAAACATAATAATCTTCATTTTAATTTTTTGCTTTAATAATATTATATTAATAATATTAATAATAGAAGTGTACCTACTATGATATTGCATGGTAAACATTTTTGGTTTTAGTAATTCGTCATTATAATTTTTACAACTTCAAAAGTTTATAGGCCTACAATCAGTGACTGATCTAGGATTTTTTTGTTAAGCGGAGAGCCCAAAATTGTTCACCATACTTAATAATAAAGTATAATTCAAATCTTCCCACATGAAAAATTGAAAAAGTATTAGGTATAAGTATATTATATTATTCGAAAAAAGACGGTGTCTTAGTCAGTAAAACAAGGGATCGGAAACCTTTTTGGTGCCAAGGGCCAAAAAATAAAAAATAAATTTTTCACGGATCATACGTACACATTATTTTATTTGAATTTTATCGTATAAATGTTGAACAAAGTTTATCGTTATACCTATACAGTTTAATTTATTAAAGTTATCACTATTTGGTATATTAATATAACGTAGTATATATTAACAAAGTTTTAATGCTAACACATAATCATAATACAAAAAAAAATAAAAAATTAAAGATACAAAATAAAAAAGAACGGGTGGGCCTCGCTTTACTGTACAGTTGGGGGTGGACTGTACCTTAAAATTTAAGTAAAAAATAAAATAAATTTAGAAATGCGAGTTCCATTTCAAATAAGATAGGTCATTATTATAATGGATTTGTTAAATTTGAATACAATGATAGATATCATTGTATACGAATAACGATTCAGAACGGAGTTAATATGTTTGTCTAAAATGTATATATAATAATATAGTATTTTATATTTAAATTGAATTATAATGCAATTTCGTAAAAATTTAAATTTAAAACTGTCATAAAATTTTTCTCCTTAAGTCTGGTAGAATTTTTTTTATATATTTTTGAAGGTAAGCTTATGGACAACCTAGTGTTAAAATTTTGAATCTTAAGTATAAACAGAAAAAATTTTATGAATTTTCAACTACAAAATAACTTGCAAATTATCGCAATTTTAACATATTTTATACAAATTTGAACTTTATGGGATTATAAAAAAAATTTGAGTGAAACCATCTCCGATATTTTTTAGTTACAATTAGTATTACTTATATTTAATCTTTTTCATTTTCAAGAGTTTTTGGACAGTCAATTAAATTTTATAGGTGTTTTAAAAAAAAAATTTACAAAAATCGAAAATTTAAATTGTCTATAAATAAGTCAAAATATGTCAAAATACTTTGAAAACTAAACCATATATAGAGAACACCAATATAAAGATTTGGTGAAAATTTCAAGTTATTGCGGTTTTTCGTTTTTGTTTTAGAGCATTTAAAAAAAAAATGTAGTTTGTAAAAACGTGATTTTGCGTAAAATTTCCCGTTTTTTCGTAATTTTTTTAAAGTTTTTTTTCGATTTCTACAAAAAGTATAAAAGAAGTTGCATTTTTGACTTGCCCAAGTACCATCTAAATTCACTTTCCTTTCAGAAAAGTTGCTGTATAAGCAAATCGAAGCATTTTTACTGCAAAAAAAGTTGTCATCAGACACACAAAAAAAAAAACACACATCATTGTAAAATCAATAGATTCCATCACTCCGTTCAGAATCTAAAATGAAACATTTTCGTCTGTATTGTTTAGGTGAGAAAACGTGCGAGATCGTTGACTCCACCGCAAATCAGAAATACGATCAGTCGGTGGATTGCGATATACAATGGTGGCTGCAGTGCAAAAAACGGTAAGAATAACAATAATAATAATGCACGAGAGGCCAACGACAACTAACACTGTGCCTCACGCGGTAATATACGACAATTTTTGCCGCGTTTAAATAGAAAAATATGAGACTGGCCGCGTTTATTTCGGTCGTTTCTCGAGCATCCTGCTTTGGGTCCGCCACTCTATTTTTATCGTCAGTCGAACGGGTTACGCGCACATTTCCACACGACGTGTAGAATAAAAACAAATTATTCAGAGAAATCTCGCCCGTTTTTGATACGCAAAGAAAAATCCATTCATAGACCGGTCACATCCGCGGCATTTCTGTTCGTTTTTTTTTTTTTGCTGTTATAATTTTTGTACACTTCCGGCTAAAACCATCTGGCCAAAATGGTGAAATCCGATATCGGCGAGAGCAACATACAACTCTTGCGGAATCGATGGCTGCAACGGCGGGGAACTACCCGCACTACGACCGACTTTCTGTTGTACTTGTGTGAACATCAAAGTACCTATATAACATAATATACACATGTACCTATTTAACATTTTACAGTATTCGATCGATGAAACAATCAAAATGTGGCGTTTGGTCAAAAGATAATTTAAATGGCAAATTAGTGGCACTGGGAATTTCGGGAAAATTTTTTTTCAATTAGAAACTATACTTGTTTAATAAAAATCTTTTATTTTCTTTAATTAATTATCATAGATTGAAATTTTGCACTTGGCAAGTTTTCAATAACTTTATAGATTCATAACTATGAGTTACATAGTACACAACAATATAATATATTGTTACATACATTATTTTTTGGTTGTCAGAAAAAGGATTATTATCTCACTTACAAAATGATTTCCGATTAAATGTTGAAGTGGTCAAATGAAAAACCAAACATACATTATAATCAGATTACAAATAGTGATAACCTATATCTTGTGTTACAATCAGAAAAAATGTCCTGTTATTCACCTAGTTGGAAACTTTTCTAGACTAGTATTTCAAAACTTTCTTAATGGTATGAAAAATTTAAGAACTCATCTAGGGGTTGTGTGAGAAACTTAGAGTTTTTAATACATACTTTTAATTGAAAACAATTTTTCCAGAATTATATATGTTCTCTTTGTCAAATGACCAAATGAAACTTTTTATTTGATTGTCCCATGCAGTAACATCGTATCGTTTTCTCGGATAAGTCTCACTGTGTAAAAAAAGTGTTTTGAAAAAAAAAAATTGTTCACCACTTGGTTCTTATATTGATATTACGGGTTGCATCACGTAGTGTTGCTTATTTCACATAGTTTTTCACGTTTACTAAGTGATACTAAAGGAGACCGTGGATTTGGTCATTTTCAGGTGTCCCAGGTCCAGTACGAAGTGAACCCGTGATATCGGACAGAGCTAACAATCGGATATCGCTGCGATGGAATAAACCAGATAAGGCGGACACCGTTCTCGTGTACAACGTGGAGGCACAGTCTAAGAATGAAAAATGTTGGAGCCAGGTATGACATGGAATATAGTTTATTATTTTTTTTGTTCTAAGTATTTTTGGGAAAACGCGTTTGCGAATAATGTTTTAAAAAGCTTATTCCCACTTTGTCCTCGCGGAGAATTATCAAAAAATGTTTCTCTTACGAGGTAATACCACCTATTCCGTGGAAGTTTTCGAAAGAGTCTAATGGTGAGCATAAAAGTTTTCTTCTCCTGAAGTTAAAAATAATGCTGCAAACGAAGTCGAAAGAAACTTATTAATATCATTATATAAATATTGTATAATGTACGTGTATTTGTAATGAAACCAAATATATTACAACGAGATTTCTTTAAATATTGTCATATTTTTTTGTAACAGGTCGGGATGACACCCACTAATACCATTGACTTGTACAACTTGAAACCAGGTAACCAGTACGTATTTCGCGTGACCGCTCGCAACAGATTTGGATGGGGACAACCTGTTGTCACTTCGGACTACATTGACATCTGGGAACTGAAATGTTTGCCCGAATTCTGTCAACCGCTTCCCGGAGAGACCAAAGTATTACTGCATCACAGCGTTAAGTTACAGTGTCACGTAAGATGATATTTTATTTTATATTTAAATGACCAACACTATGTCAATGTTATTGGTTTAACAGAACGTTTTAGCATAGGAATGAATGGTTCTAGCTTAAATCCTAACCATTTTAATCACGTAAAAATATAATTATTCTAGAAACATGAGTCAAATCAAAAATGCTTGTGAACTTTGAATAGTAAAATTGATTTTAAATCGTTCCCCAACAGTTATAACTGTAATTACCTATTATGCTTAACAAGGAAAAAATTCATCTAACTATGAATATTTTTTAGTCTTATTAAATTCCGTCATTAACCTCAGTACCTATACCGAATTTGTGAGTAACGTCGATGTATAATAAAATTATATAAAAGTATAAACTGATTGACATAATATGAATAAAATATCAAAGAAAAAAAAGAAAAGTTATAAATAAATTTGTTTTTTCAAAGATTATGAACCACGATTTATCTTGTACAACTGCATCGGTAATACCCAAATGTTTTGCATACATTTTTTATGACAAAGGTCCGGTTAAAAACTTTTAAATATTATGTCATAAGTAAATCTATTTATGATCAAATTAATACGAACAATTATATAAATAAAATGTACATTTTTAAAATGTTAAATCACTTATAAAGTCTTCTATTAATTTTTTTAATGAATAATTATAATAAAAATTACTTATACCTATACCTATATATATATATATATATAATGCTTTTTATCTATACAAAAACATTAAAAAAGCTTATTTTACTTCACAAAAGCTGAACAAAATATAGAATATAATAATGAAATTATTTCATCATTTTCTCTCAATTAGTGGATAACAGAAATAAAAATTGACTTTTTAATAAAATGTTTATTATGTTATTCAATTATGCGTATATATTATAATATATTTATGTGTATGTGTTATATGTGGCATGTGTGTATTTATATACTGTTACCAAGCATTAAGCGTGAATCCGCTTTTCTTTATTTTTACCACAGTGGTAAATACTTCTTGGTGCACTCTGATGATTTCAAATGGGACGGTGGATATTATATATCTCGATGTTATCCATCCAAAACGAGTATGAATTCTTTAGCTTGGTTTGAAATAATGTCAATTTCCACACAACTATACCTTCCGACTGCAGACTGCAGTGTTTTCCCGAATGATTACAAATACAATCATGATATTTGATGTAATTGGTACCACTTACAATATTAATTAATTGTATATTTTACATTATTTAATTATAATAAAACATCTCTAGAGGTTTTCGTACATCGTAGCTTTGCAGGAAATGATAATGAACGATAAAACGCATTTAGTTAGTTATAAATTTATAATAAATGTATCTTAAAGTAAATTATAAACAGAAAGACTGGAGTTATTTGAGATATTGCTGACTGTGGATGTCTTCGATTTTGAGACTTGATTGTTTGTGTCAGTTATATAACATTTATTTTTACTCAAAACCTGCAACGTAAATATAGGTATTAACTTAAATTATAACTGAAAATTATTTTAAAAATCAAACACATGCATATAGTGGTATGAATTGACCATTAATTTTTTAGTGTGAAATTAAAGATCTGCCATGTATAAAAATTAAATTTTTTCATTACTAATGGTTTTTCACTATTTTTTTGTAAAATCATAATATTTATAAGTCATATCCTTCAATGTTATGAGTAAAAATTAATAAAACACTTATCACTAAGTAAAACGTAATAATGAATTCTGTGTCCATTTTAAATTAAATTATTTTAGTTTAAGTTGTACTGTTATTTGTAATATTAAACAGTAAAAATATACAATTAGTTCAAAATTTTTGTTTATTATATATTATATTTAATTATAATTATTTTTATTCATAACTTTTTTTTTACATAGCATATTAAAAGATTATTTATATAAAATTATCAGTGAATGAAAATAATGCCTAAATATATTAATTTTGTATAAACTAGTTACGATTGAAAACAATTCAATAAAAAATAAAACGTATTTAAACTTGAACTTAGTTCTTATTATTATGAATATGAACATTTTTGATTCGTTTGAAGACTAATTAACTTTTATAAGCGACATATTATTTTTATCTTTATATTAGTTTTATTACACATTGAGAGAACATTTTAAATTTGTATATATTATAAATAAAACCTTATTAAATGTAGGTATATCTCAATATTTTTGCATACTAAAATTCTTTTAAATTATAATATATATATGGTTATACGAACCATTTTAGACATTAACTATTCTATCAACCTACAGTAGTAGTTCTAACTGTACTCTGTAGTTGGAGTTAATAACTGTTTAAGTGTTTAATTTTTATGTTTATTTTTATGCTAACTAATTGATACCACAATGTCTACATAATATGTGTCTATGTAAAAAGTTAAACAATTTTATATTTTCATTAATATTTAAAATGGTTCTTATTATTCTTCCACTCAATTAAGTCATAGGATCCGGGTAAAAAAAATGCAATAAATAAATTACATAATTAGAAACCTTAAAAAGTCTATGTTATATTGAAGATGTAAGAAAAACTCAGGATGTAAAATTTTCTATTTTAAAATATTTGTTACATTTCTAATTAATAATAAAAAATAAAGGCTATATAAATAAGTATTACTAAAAAGTAAAAATAGCAACCAGCTTAAAAACAAAATTAGTATTGAATAGCTATGCGAGAAGATATTGGCGTTTTCATTTGGCATTAATGCACTAAATAAAATTTACTCTGATTTTAATTTAATGAATTCGAATTAATACATTTTGAAAATGAACTTAAACTAGTTCATATTTAAAATCTGGAACTTAAACTTGAACTAACCCATTCTTAAAAACAACTTTCCCGTTACTGAATATTATATAGATATGGGTATAAATAAAAATAGTGACACCTATGAGCTTTTACTTGGTATCTAAATCAAATATCTCGATGCTCGTATAACGGGCATAATATCATTATTGGATCATTATTAGTACAGTGTCGTTTATTTTTTGAAATGTAAATTTTGCGCAGGTTCGAGGCCACCCTGTTCCTCGAGTGACGTGGTTCAAGGATGGAGAACCATTGAACACAGAAAAATACACCACCGAGTACACGGAAATGGGCAGATGCACGTTGACAATCACCGACGCCGTGGACGAGGACGCCGGTCGCTACATGTGTGAAGCGGTCAACGACTGCGGCAGGGTGAGCACATTGACAGTTGTCGATGTGATGGCCAATCGTAGGATCGTGGAAGCCGAACAAAGACTTCAAGGGTAAGTTTCCGGTGACACTTCAACGTTCTGTTAGGACAGTACGAACACACATCTAAATAATACATATTATAATACGGAAATATTGTGTACACCCTATATGTAATATAAGATAACAGTGCTTGAATTGGAAAAAAATAGAAGGGGAGCTCACTGAATGGTAGAGGGACGAGCGTTCTACACAAAATGAACAGCCACATTACTGTAGAAAAAAATCATCGCACAACTCACTTCAGCCAACCATCATATTAAAACAATATTCAATTTTACTCTATAAAAACGTTTTAAAAGAAAAACAACACTTATTTATTTTATTTTATCTTTAAAATATTTATGTTTTATGACGATCCATCCAAGACTTTTGAAAATTGTATGAGTACATTACTCAGGACATCTACTGTTGTTGGTATTTAAAAAACTATAGTTTCGAAAAACGGTTGATTGGCAGGTTTGGGATTTACCGCAAGATAACACCTATAAACATTTATCGTTCAATTATAAACTCTGGACACATCAACTCTTAATTATTTCTGAAAATCGTATATCAGGTAGCTGACTTGTTTACATAACTATCACCATTTTGATTTTAATTACATTTTTCAAATATTATATAATATTATCTTTAATTCATTTTTTACACATGATTGCATGAGAAATTACCGTAATTTTTTAACGGAATGTTCGGATGAAAATAAACTATTAAAATCATTATTTTTGCTTGGATAATATATATTATTTCTTTAAAATTTGTTGAAATAATATTTTAAAATATTGTGTTGATAAACTGATTGTTTTCAATTCATCAGAGATTCATTGATACCAATCATTTTTATTTTTTATTTATTTTTATAAACAAAACATAATATTTATGATAAAGGTATGCTACAAAACAAACTGGTCGTTTTCATTATAGAAAGAGAAAAATAATTAAATCGCACATAAACTATACTATGAAAAGGAATTTCGTCTAGTTAGAATACTTTGGAGTGGTTGATTCTTTTGAATTTCTAAGTACCTTATCAAATAATGAGTAAAAGGATGTAAAAAATTGCAAACAGTTTGGATTGTAAAAAAAAAACAAATTAAAACATTTACATTTGACCTTCGATGTTTCCAAAATATTGGAAACGTTGCAAAAATTACGCTAGTGGCAATTTACTCAACACTCAAAATCAAATATCAGTAAATGCCTATTATAGTATAACTAAATTATTACGAAATACATATTATATTCAGTGTATCATTGAGTTTTATTAATGATTTTCATGATCCCTATGTTATAGTAAATATATTTAGATACTTATGTTCTGTGATTTCATTATAAAATAATTAAATTTTAGTTATTTTTTTAAAATAGTTTTGAAATTCGCTCAAAGCCCTTTAGAAATCTACTAATTGTATTTTTTAACTAAGAACGTACCTTATATTAGTATGTACTTGTCCGGAATCGCCTTATGAAAGTTCCAGCTTGAAAATGGTTAGTAATTAAAACATTCAATATTTACATAAGTAGTTATTTGTATAGTCATATCTATGACTATAAACCCTCTTTTGAACCCCCGCCTTCCTGGTCCATAAAAGTAATAAAAATTATAATGAGATCCAAGTAAACATATTCAAGTACAAAGTGTTGGTAATAATTGACGAGTTTTTTATTTTGTTTGGTCAGTGTTAGAATAATACTTATTTTCTTTCCAGCTAAGCATACAAACTGCTATTATATTCACAATTTTTACTTTATAATAATTATCATTATCTTTGCTTTTAGCTCACTTCTTATTCATAAACATTTTTTCAGTACTTTTACAGTACTATCCCAACCTCAATGATAAATATATATCATCGTCTTAGATAGTCGTTATAGCCTGTATATTATTTTATATAATAAAGTAAAATAAACATTTGAAAATGGTTAATACTCATAAATATATATAAGAAAAATTAAATGAATAATATTCTTTATTTATTTTACTTATAAGAGTATATAGGAGTATATAGTTACTATTTTTTGTTTTTATATTGTGTTATCAAAACTTATTATGTGATTTGTAAATTGTATCTCATAATTATTTTTTCGCAGTTTATAATAATATTCAATCGTTTTGTCGTGTCATACATAATTTGCTTTACAAATAGATTACTTGTAAATAAATAATACACACATATTGTGATGTCTATCTAAATTATGTATGTGAATCACTATGAGATAACATAATTTCAATAATATATGTTTCGTATAACTTTATAAGTATATTAGGTGTTGCATAATTTTCCATTATTTAAACAAGTTATCTTTATTATTTGTTTCATTTAATATAAATACTTATAATAAAAATACTTGACATTCAATCAAAAGCTTCTTTAAGTAAAAAGGTTATTCAAGCTGTAATATTTTTTTCACACATAATTGTTAAAACGATTTTAATCATTAAAATACAGTTTGAATATTATATTATAATATCGCACAAAGATACGAATTCAACTGAAAAACGAAAGATAGCTGGAATAATTCCGAATGTTATCCGAATGATGAATATTAATAACGTCCGTTCTTATAGTGTTACATATTTGACGATTGACCCAGAAGGAACGATGGGTTCATAATATGTAGAAAATACTCGCAATTTATAATCAAGTGCGTGCCAAATTCTACCGGAGAATAAGATGATAGATTAGGTGATATAAAAATAACAATCTTAGAATTTTTCAAATTCTTTTACAATTTCATCGATTTTAATTTGTATAATTTCACATTAAATTACAGTATTCTAGCTTTTAAATACTTCAATGTGCATCAAAATCGTTTGAATATTATTTTTTTGTGTAACTTACACAATAAACTGAAGTAGCGTTAATAGCATGAAGTAGCATACCAAGCCGCCCAAGCCTTTTTGATATATTTTGCTTGATGTATTAATTGTAAATTAAGTAAAATGATGATGGTTATTCTAATTTTATTTGTATGCGCTGAATTAAACCTCTATACGAGTTTTTCTTTATCGAAAAATAAAATAAATAAATACATATCTTGACGTGTGCCAGGGTTTCGCTTTATCATTATGTACCATTTATGTGTGTTCAGAACTCCAGCCGGAAAATAACAAACATTAAAATTTGTAAGGCCTACTGAATACATACTCTAGAATTCTAGATATTATAATAAGATTTGATAAGAAATAGACGTAATCTGGTACATAATTACATGATGTAAAAATAACAACGTAATAAATCACAAACAATGAATATATGTATTATAATTACACATTATATCCTTAAACGTATATGTACGACACACGGTGTGTACCTAAGTATTTCTTTTAGCGTCTAGTGACAGCTAAAAACAAACATATTATTATAATGTTACACCTTTTCTGTATTGTATATAATATAATGGATACGGTTTTGCAGTGTGAAATACTAACGACAAGTAAATGTGGATAGGTATCTAACGTGCCTTTAATTGTGGTGTTTGAATGCATTATATATAATCTTCATACAATTACGTGTGTTTTTATATTATTTTGTATTATGTGTTGTATTATTGTTGCACAGGTGTCTGATGAAGAACAGCGATTTTAAAGAATCGGCGCCAATATTCACTAAACGTTTGATCAGTCGCCGAGTAGAAATCAACTCCACAGTCCGATTATCTTGCCAGGTACATGGATTGCCCGTGCCATCGGTGTTGTGGCTCAAGGATAATCGTCCGGTGGACTTTGCTGGTAAGTACATATTTGTAAGACATTATCGTTTTTTTTTTTTTTTATTATAAACAAACATCATATCCAATAAATGTTATATATTTTATAATAAAATGCGTGGATGAACCGTGAAGTACCTATTTCAAATACAATTTAGAGTACATTCAGTACAAAAATAAAAAAAAACATATTTACATCGTTGATTCTTCCCGCACATTATGTGATGCACAACGATACCTAGTTGTCCTAACAATGATATTAATATAACATTATATTTTTTCTATAGGTGACAAAAAATCGTGCCGGAATTCGGATAACTTTTCCACCCTTGAACTGACTAAAGTCAAGTACGACGACAGTGGAGAATACACAGCGGTGGCATCGAACTCTATCGGAACTGCATCCACGCGCTGTATGCTGGAAGTGATCAACAAATACCACATGGACCCCGCGGTCCCGGAGTTCATTTTCGGATTGCCACCATCTCACAAAACCACGGACTCAATCATTTTGAATGCGCAGATCGATGCCTATCGTCCCGTCAAAGTCGAATGGTAAACTGCAGAAATAACCGTTATATAATTCTAGGTATAAATAATAAATGAAGGGGTACCTTAAATTCCACCGGAGCCCCAAGAATTCTCTATTTGCTACTGTTTACAACATGTTTCATATAAAAATTATGTTATATTAGTAATTATAAATTAAGAGATTGTAACGTTTTATTTTTACACGAGTATATATTATATATATATATATACATTTTTAAACCGGTTTTTCGTTACGAAAAATGATCATATTACTTTATGTATCTATATACAGTAAAAATAATATTAATATATAATACTATATAATTTATAATTATATATTATTATAAACTTACCCGTGCTTTCTTCGCTGGGTGTCAATATATACAATCAATAGATTGTTCTGTTTTAATTATTTAAATTCTGAATGAAATTATGAATGTATTGATTTTTCAATGATAGGTGTTTTTCTTTTTCTTTTTTTTGTGTCTATCACATAGGCACAATTATTATCTATATGCATTTAATGAGTAAATATTTACATAAAATTAAAATTGAAATATAACATATAATATATACCTATTTTAGACAAATCATCTTTGTTCAAAATTATTTTTTGTACGCAATTAAACCTATTATCGTTGTATTAAAATTTAACACATCCATTATAAATTATTATGACCGATCCTATGAACGAGGTCTACACTCTAACTCCTACTCTACAGCACAGGGAGTCCCCGTCCAGTTATTTTTTTATATTATAATATATAATTTCAAATTTTAATACAGTAAATAATTTAACTTTTTACGAGGAATAAGTTAAATCTCTAAAGAAATGAATTGTTGACTGAAATAACAATATGTATAAACTATAAGGTATTAGTGGTATTACTAAGAATATTAACTTATTAGTATAACTAATAAGTAATAGGTATCTTCGTACATCTACCGTATACTATAGGCTATATAACATAATATACATATTATTTCTGGTGTCATTCTACCTTGTAATATTATTTATATTAATTTTATAATCATTTTATATTAATATAAAAGCTTAAGATAAATTATGTTCCATTATATTAATTATATACTATTCGAAACAGTAGATAAGACATTTTTCTTCTTCTGAAGGTTTAGAGACGGCATTCAGCTGAGAAACGGACGTAGAGTAGATATTATAACCGATCACAATGGCAACCTAGAACTAAGGATAGCGTGTGTGACGAAACGGGATTCGGGTACATACATATTGAGAGTGTCTAATGATACGGGCACGATAGAAAGTCGTTGTGAAGTTGACGTGGTGGAACGTAACCATTTCGACACAGGGTTGGAAGAAATTTCTTCAACAAATTATTTGTAAGTATTGGCTGTTATTTTTATTTTATTGATAAAACTAAGTAAAAGTTATCTCATATAATAATCGTTAATGTATAGATATTCGAAAAAACCTAAATTTGTCGTAAAACCTAAGTTTCAAGAAATTGAAGAGGGGCAAGAAGTGATTATTGATTCGGAGATCGTCGGTGATCCGTTACCGAAAATTTCATGGCTAAGGGATGGCTTAAAGGTAGGATTTATACATAATATATTAAATGAATAATATAATTATTAGTATTATTAATATTAATTAGACTTTTTTCGTATATAATTATAAAAGTGGTTTTATGCTAACCATTATCACTGTAGTTACGGGTTTTGCCTATACTATATAACCATATTATTATGGTACGTTTTTCATCACAAACATAGGTTTTCGCAGAAACGCTTGAATTTCCTCATCTAGAAATTGTTTATAAATGTATAATATTATAATAAATTGGTTTATTAATATTTTAAAATAACGTGTGTCATTACAAGGATGCGCATGCGTAGTTACGAAAATATAATACAGTGTTTCCACAATTTGTATACATATTTTTTATACTATTAATTGTATGACTCACAATTATGAGGGTCGACTGCTGAATAAACCAGTGATGGCAATAAGTTACCTTGGTGACGAGAGAAACGAAAAGTGGTACAGCGATAACGTATCGCGTGTAATGTGAAATGTCTTAACTCTCTGATGATGTTGCAGTATTAGGTCCAGGTGTGGCGGTATCAAATAATAAAAATAGCAATCATAAACACGAGCTGCAAAAACATATTAACCGACAATTCGGTATGTCGGACGACCTTCAGAACAAAAATGACTGAATAATAATACTACACAAATCATTTTTGACTATTTTTCATCTATCAACTTATACCAATTGAATAATATACTAAATAACAACGAGACCCAACTCGACTTAATTTTTTCTAATAATCCACTTATTAATGTTCTACCGTTAGATAATAGTATTTTACCAATAGATAAACATCACCACCAGGTTCTGATAATAGAGTACATGATACCTAATTGTACGAATTATACTCGTATGAATATTTTGTACTTGGACTATAGGAAAGCTAATTATTATGATGACATGAATATTATTTTTGGCAATCATGATTGATCTAGTGTTTATAAAGAAAATAATATAAATATTGCTGTAAATAATTTCTATCCAATAGTACTTGATACAATTAAAAAAAAACCATTATCATAAATTATTCAAATCATCCGGTCTTAACAATCATTACATTGAATTCTCTTCAATTAGGAAAAAGTGTAAATTATAAACTAAATTATATTATGAAAAAAAGGACAATCTTCTTTATCAAAAAATCGAAAAAAATTCTGAAAATTTGTAAAACACAAGCAGAAATCTAACACTCAATTTAACACCATCTCATATTGCTTACAGACTACAGTGATTCTAAGGCAACGTCCTTAGATGAGACTGTAAGTATTTTTAAACTATGCTTTGAATTGGTCTATACCCAATCAAATAAAATTTGTTATCCTTTCTATGATTTTGAATCTGATATAAATTTTAATAAATGTGAACTGATGGTGGCTGAAATATTTGAGACTCTTCGTTGTCTGTCAAATGATTAAAAAAGTGTCCCTGACTTAATACTTGAAATAATCTATATCAATTGTCATTATATGCTATTTCGTACTATATATTACCTATTTAATCTATCGTTGTCAACTGGCTGTTATCCCGATAAATGGAAGACTATTTATGTTTATCCTATTTTTAAAGCGGGTAACCGCAACTATGCGAATAATTATCGTCCTATATCACGTCTTAGTACACTACCAAAAACATTACGAAAAATTATAGCACTTAAATTAGCAGCGGCATTTAATAATATTACTTCAGATGACAAAACATGGTTATTGCTATGCTAAATCTAACATTACAAATTTACAAGTATATTATACTAACATCGTGTCAATAGTTAGTAAAGGTACGCAGGTTTATGCAGTATATACTTCTTTCTTGAGAAAAGTATTTGATAGTGCAGATCTATTTTATCAAAAAAATTAGAATATAGCAGCATTTCTGAACAAATGTTAGAATGGTTTAAATCATACTTAAACGGTAGACCACAACCAGTTCAATTAGGTGATTCTATCTCAACGAATATCAAGGCTTTATCTGGTGTCCCACAGGGTGGAAACCTATTGCCCCTGTTTTTATTATTATTTATAAATTACGATACAAATATCTTTGAAAAATGTAAATTTTTAATCTTTGCTGATGATCTACAACTTTATTTGCCAATTTATTTAATTAATGATTGTGCTAAATTATAATCTGATTTGAACAGATTTTATTCGTGGTGCACTACAAACGGACTCAGCGTAAAAGCTGATAAATACTCACAGTTTTATATTAATAATTTAATAAGTATTATTTATTTATTTTGTTCATATATACTTACTGTACTGAGCCACACAGGACGTATATATTATTATTAAATTACAAAGTTATCAAAAAATCAATTATCATTCTTGTTATCAAAATGATGAGCAATCAGTGGAACTATCATTTATAAAAAAATAATCGAATTTTACAACCTCCTCGGACTTGTGAAACCCGTTATTACGTATAGGGTACTATAATAGGGAGTTTATCGATTCCGCCGAAGATTTATGTATATATATAAGCTTATAACTTATATATTATAATATTAAAACATTTTCGGATTTTGTAAATACATAATAATATTGTGTCCAGCAGACGTCCATTTTTGGTAATCTCGACAAATTTTATTATTAGCTCAGCTGTAAACTTTTATTGATTATTTTAATGTAAGTAAGATTGGTATATTATCATTGGTATAAAAAAGTTATAAGTTGTATTACAATTTTTATGTTTTCGTTTTTCGTGTTCAATATAACATGATACCTACTTATACATAATATATGATTTTTATTAATTGTAACTGTTTTTTCCGCATCACTGTAATATTGTACACAAATCACTGATTTAAGAGTTTATAAATATACTTATTACTTAGGTTATACTTAAAACTTATATTATATGTATAATTATTATTTATTTATTCTATAAAATGTATATGTTTTTTTCTTACTTAGCTTCGTGCCACTCTACCGTCGTGCTAGATATGATATAAATATAATATGTATAATGTAAAGTGAATATAGTAATGTTACATGTATATATTTTCGGCGGAATCGATGTATAAAAATATTCGGCGCAATCGATAGGTTTCTTACAAGTAAAAAGACCTTTTCGGCGGAGTCGATATACGCCCCTATAATATTCTGACGCGCTGTATGTCTATATACTCGAACATATATTATATATTTGTATCATGGACCTAGGTTTCAAACTTAGTTACAATCTTGTCCCAAGTACTTACATTGAACATGTGTGTTGCAAGGCTTTCAAAATTCTTGGTTTTATCATGCGATCAACTAAAGACTTTCGACTACAATCATCGTTAAAATCACTTTTTTGTGCCCTTGTGCATCTTATTCTGGAGTATGCAGCTATAATCTAGAACCCTCATATTGCTGACAATTTATGACAGCTTGAGAGTGTCCAATGCAGATTCCTATGTTTTGCTAGCTTTATACTAAAAATTTTTTTTGCCCCTCATAACTATACGTCGGTTGCTACAAAACGGCTTGATTTCTTTAGCTGAAAATCGACGTATTACTGGTATTAAATTCCGTACTGGGTCATTAAACAATAAAATTGAATAAATCAATTCACCTATCCTGCTTTCTCTAATCTGTTTTAAAGTTCCTTCATATTCATCTCGTTCCTTAGCCTCATTTTATGTCCCGTATTCTAACCACCAACTATATTACTAATGAACCTTTAATGCATCTTATGTCGATTTCAAATGTAGATCCTGTCTTTAACAATTTTTTTTTTTATGTATAATTTGATTGTAAAACTCTTTGTTATAAGTTATTGTTATTTTTGTGTTTATTGTTATTTCAAATGATGCATGTTCAAATAGGGCCCTGTCCGTATAATTAAATAAATAAAAATGAAAATAAAAATATCTATATATTTATATAAACTATACTATACGAGTACAGTAATGCAGTGTTATCAACCAATAGTACATTAGTACTCAGTATTAGTTGTAGTTATAATGTAAAATAAACGATTGGAAGCCGGTGGTAAAGGGTGATAAGGGCAGTTCTTTCTAGGGTCGAGCAATTTATGTATAAAAAAAAAAGTAGTTGTAACATATAATAGCATAGATCGTGCAATGCAGTTCTGTAGCTGATGTATTATAATATGCACGTTTGTAATGACCACGTCAGAATGAACAAATCCTTTTCTGGCAACTCTCCATCAACGGCCGCATGGGCCGTTGCGCTAGTATAGATTGGGAAATAAACTACGTACGGTATAACTAGAATATACGGGCAAAAACCGTTAGGTAAAATCATGTTTTCCCGCGGCACCAAAGACACCCCGTTTGGTTGTCATTGTTGTCGTGTGAATGGACTCACCGCCAATCCGTGTTAGATATGTTCAACTGTTCAAACACAATATATATATATATACCTATATATTATACATACCGTAACAACACAATGTGATGTATACGATATACTTGCGATTTTTTTTACTTTCTTGTACACTGCTCTTTTCACTATTTACTTTTTTATTTCTCCGAAGGGAATGCAAAATCAAAGAAAAATAACGACTTGCTGTAAGTCATAATATCAGCCGTTGACAGTGACCATACAATTACCCGGATAATAAATTGTTAATTGGGCCCATATTTGGAACTATTGTGAAACCAGATTACTGACCGTTCGAAAATAGTATTATTCCGACGTCGCCACCAGGCATATGGAAATGATATCGTAGACGACTTATTATTGTTATACCTTAGCTGTTTTTAAACGAAAATTGCAGAGCCTGTTAAATGCGTACCAACAATTTTGGCTCGTGTACAGTATTATCTGAATTTGAACCTATACGTGAGACTACACAAAATAGATATACTGTTTGATTTTTAAATTCAATGAAAACGATATAATAATTATTATAGCAGCTCAAACGCATTGTGTAACTCGTTTATATAATATAGAGGTGACATCACTCTATTTAGTGGGAATTAGTTGGGTGTATGTACTCGTAACGTATTATATTCAAATACAATGTGATGGACAATGGTGTATACTGCCTTATATAATTATAATATTAATAATGTTTCAAAGTCGGTATACTGTATACTCCTCGTCTTTGTTTGAATCCTTGCGTCTGCAGTCCTTTACGACTTACAATATTTATACAATATTATACATACAGAGTCCACATATCATGGACATACATAATGTACTATATTTTATGTTACCTCCTGCCAATCGCATCCCACTCGATTAAAATAGTAATAAAAATATTACGCTTTCCATACTTTGTCTTTTATTTCGGCCAGACCGTGGTTTCAATATTGAAACGTATGACGCAATATACCGGTGTAATTTTTAATACGCGTATTATAATGATATTACATTTTCTCGTTCCTATGTTTGTGGAACGCATATGTGGTTCATATAGGTATGCATGCCGTATGCGTGAGTATATATGCATGTTATTACTTATTGTGTGTGTGCATTATAAATTTACATCTATAAGCGACTCCACTTGTATATTGTTGCAAACATATTAGGTATGCGAAAGTTTGAATTTGAAAACAATAACAGTTTTTGCTAACTCAATAACCTAACCGTTCGGTGTGTTATTATAAATTATAATAACTCTTCTCATTTTTTTATTGTTAACAATTCATATGAGGATCGAAATAATATAATACCATGTACACAATTTCATTCATTGCAGTACAACACATAGTAAATCAAAGTAAATTAGTTGAATGTTTACCAAAATAACACTATAATATTGTAACAAAGCGGAATTTTTGATGAGTAGATTTTAGAAAAATTACGCATTCCTATTCCCTATATAGATAATATTATAGGATCCAAATAAAGTAATAACTAATAATTAACAATGCAAGCACATTAATTGTAATGACACGAAATTCAAATGTATTTCTACAACAGTGGCGTCAAGTTGGCATGGATATAATGTATATTATTATTTATAATTGGGATTAGATCGGGTACGCATATTTACTGATTCGGGAATAATTTTAAGTGTTGCCTAAGAGACATTACCGCAATCACAGACGTGTGTTCAACGGTGGTAAAAAGTGCTTACGTCGAGAGAAAAATTACCGTCATCCTTATTAGGGAAGAACACAATGTTAATTATCAACATAAATTAAATAACGAGTGTGCTTTAGTGTTTGTTCAGCAAAAAATAATACAAATTAATAACCGTGCGTATGCGAGGAGAAAAGGTACCAAATACACAAAACTATGGCAAGCGTTTACGTATAAAATAAGATGAAAAAAATAAACAGATGGGCCTCACGCTGCTGTACAGTTGGCAGTGTAGTGTACCTGGTCTATAGGATAGGTCATTATAATGGATTTTTTAAATCTGAACGCAATGCTAGGTATCATTCCATACAAAAAATGATTCTGAACGAAGATGATTTGTTAATCTAGAATAGGTATTATATTATGTAATATTTAAATTGTAATATTATGTCAATATTGGATGTTCAAACGCTTATAAGAAAAATTGTGTTTATAGATTTCAATAATTTTTGAATGATAATAAGAAAAACTTCTGTGAAATCTTTTATTAAATTTTCAAGTATTTTGTTCCATCCAATTTATTTTATCAATAATTATAAAAAAAAAAATATTTCAAATGCCTATAAGTTCCTTAATAATCAGCATAATTATCTAGAAACAAAAAATGATTTAAAGAAAATTTCAATATCAACAACTGGTACAAATTTCGAGTTTCTACAACTTATAGCAGGGGTCGGCAAGTAATTTCTATTGGAGTCTTAAAGATTAAAATAATAAATCAATGAGGTCCAGTAAAAAAATTTAATAGACTGGAATGGCTCCAACCCTTTCAGTCCACTCGTTCATAAACTTCCTATTTTCGATGTAATTTTTGTGGTTTTTACTCAACCTATTGAACGAATAATAAGAAGAAATAATATATATTAAATAAATATTCTCTATTAACAATAATACTATTATAGTAAATAACATAATGAAGTATAGTCGACAAAGTCCAGAGTTTTGCCTTTTGCGGTCCGGATCCGGACCGTGGTCCACTAGTTGCCGACCCCTGACTTATAGTTTTTGAATAATGTTAAATAATATTTAAAATCGTTTGAGAATAAATTGTTATTTTATTCAATTTCTTAAAGATTTGAATTTCAAACGGACTTAAACATTTTTTCTGAAAGTCCAGTAGAAATTTTTTTATAGTTAATTGAAGAGTAACTTATATATAACCTTGTGTTAAAACTGTAAACCTTAAGTATAAATTGAAAAAATTATATGAATTTTTAATTACAAAATAATTTGCAAATTATCGCAATTTTGACATATTTCATTCAAATTTGAACTTTATAAAAAAATGTATGAACACTTTGAAAACTTAAATATATATAGAAAACACCAATATAAACATTTGGTGAAAATTTCAAATATTTGAGGCTTTTTGTTTTTTCGTAATTGTTTATAGCTTTTCCCGATGCTTCTGAAAAGTATTGAAGAGATTCAACTTTTGACTTCCCCAAATGCCCAAATGCATTTTTTATGACGTTATGACAGACGCAAAAATAAAAAATAAAAATAAAATTAAAAAAACATCATTGTAAAACCAATAGTTTTTATCAATCCAAATCTAAAACAAAAGTTGTAATTTTCATTTAAATCCTACAAATAATAATAATAATACTAATAACAATTTACAATAAATTATGTGAACTAATTTTGGTGCGTGTATATTATGTAAGTCGTTATTCCACGTTGAATACCTATATATATATACACATAATATTCAATATATTTATAAGCCTACACAGTGTATATGCAGTATGCACACACACAAACATAATATCATGTATATATTATGGACACTTGTGTGCTGTTTTGAAAATCAACAAACGTGATGAAATAGAATCCAGCGGCGCCAACAACAATAATAATAATAATACAATAATAATTGTTATTTCACGCATTCATTGTTATGCTGTGACAACGACGTTAATATTCGCAATCGAAAAGCAGATAAAGCGATCCTTTATTGTTTCCATTCACA
This sequence comes from Chaitophorus viminalis, assembly GCA_025469195.1. NCBI lineage: Eukaryota > Metazoa > Arthropoda > Insecta > Hemiptera > Aphididae > Chaitophorus > Chaitophorus viminalis. The sequence goes on from JAIPRK010000598.1 coordinate 74,697, forward strand.
TACGTTTTAATACGTGTATATATATACATACATATTAAATAGATGACTACATGAATTCGTTAAGAAGAGAAACATAAAACAATAGCTGCATAACATATACTATATGTATATTAAATTATTGTATACCACTTGCTGACTTATGCGTCCGCAATCGACGAGGCGTTACATACTCATGTAACTTTTTATTTGTATATCGTTATTTTATACTAACTGGACTAAAATTATTTAAAGCAGCACCATATAATATAAAAACTGTAAATCTATATATTTATTAGAGAAAATAGTAAAACAATGGTTATATACGTTATCTCGATTAAATACCTTTATACACCAATTAATTCTGATATATTGAATACAATTATACAAAATTATATACATTTTATATTACTTTATAATATTTATATTATTTATTAGTCAGTTAAATCTAAGTATGTTTGTATTTTATTTTACTATAATTAACATTTTTATTTTTATTTTTTTTCTGTATCTATGATTCCAGATTAGTTACTCCTGTATCACCAATAAGAGGTTTCCTCAGTGGTGAACAGGGCCAAAATTATTATATAAAAGAAATAAATGTAATATTTATATCTTGGCCAAATTAAACTATTATTATTATTTTGCATCTCTTCGTTTGGCTGGAAACATATTTTTCACGATGGGTTTTTTTTTTTTTTTTTTTTGTTAAGTTCTGTAGCGTTGTTTATAATATAATATATATTTTAGCTAACGCGCACGGCCAATTTAGGCGTTTTAACGCACTTGTCACCACACGCATTGATGTTGCGTGGCGACCGAATTTAGTTTTTTAAATTCCTGGGTGATCTCTACCGGTTCACAAAATCGCTAGTATCCTGATCCCCTCCAGTATAAGACTCAAACAGGACCAGTTCACTTTAAAAACCGAATTTCATAATTCGTAAACCATAATACATAGGGCTCAATCAAAATCAATGTTCCGGCCAGATGGATAAATTCACCCAAGCCTTATACCTATTTCTTTGTCACATTAATTCACCGATTATGGGTCAGTGGGGTATTGACGTTCTTTCTATGAATTTTAAGGTTTGAGGAAATATTTAGTTGCAGTAAGACCTGAAGCCTGAGACCAACCATCTACATCGTACGAATGTAATACGTATATATAGGTTTAGGTACTTACTATAGTTACTATCACTATAAATTTTGTTCTGTAATATTATTTATTAATATCATTTACCGTACAATAATAGGCATGTAGGCAGTATGTTACATGATTTTAAATGACGCGATATATAATCCAGCATAAATGTTCGTTGACCCCATCATTTAATTCTCATATTATTTAATTTATAATTTTTAGCATAATGTGTATTATACCTATGTATATTAGCAAATAAGATAATAATGTATAATATATGATATTTTTATCGTAATATAGTATATGAATATCGTATCGCAGTATAGCAGTGTGTGCTCTTGTTTAACTAAAAATGTTCTGGTACAATATTTTACCATTTGGTACCCCATATCGATCAGTTCTGGGCCAGTTTATAAGTATTAAGCTATAGCGGTGTAATATAGACACCACACAAATAACGTAAAACGTACTGTAATCACTGGATGGGGGTACATTAATGCATCACCGTTTGCATTTTTTAAGGAAACAGTTTCTCACAGTCGAATTCTCCATATTCCTTAAATGATATATTATGCAATATTTATATTATATAGGTAAATTTGTGTCGACATATCATTGGATCAAAACATATTTTTGTGTGTTTCTGTATGAATATTTTTTGCAGCATTGTTTAAGTTTCTTCTGTGTTTTTACCCACCGTATGTATAGATTACAAATAAATATATATATATATATATAGAACATAACAATATACTATCCGTGTGTTCCTCAATACACTTGATGGTTAATCAGATTGGTTATCTGATATTTTTCGATGTTCCTCGAAAATTCTAAAAATCAGGTGGTCAATCTGATTTCTCCTCGATGAATCCGATAGCACACCTACTGAACGTGCGTGTGGTACGCGATGCGATGACATGATAAGGTTTATCAATCCGATGCTTTATCAGTTAGAAAACTATATAAATTATCATAATTATTGAGGAACACACGATATGTTATGTCATCCAATGATATGTGTATTCTGTAAAATGTTATTATAATGATTTATAAATAGTTTGTATTGACGATTTTCTTTCGGAGTATAATTTAGACCTACCTATATTGTATATAATACCTATATAGTTATACGTCTCAGAATATGGTATATATAGTCTTATATAGTCTTATATAAGTACATAATATTACATGCAGTAAGTCATCCGTAAATCGATAATCCCAAAATAATTTTATGTTTCACTTGTAGAATTAGATCTGTACAGAATTCAACTGTACATACATTATTAGAAAATTTAGCGAAAACGATCTGAGACAAAATGCTGTATGAAATATTCCGTATCGGATACAAACGTCACTTATCTAATATAATCGGTTATATAATCTAATATCTACGGTTTATTACGTAGTAATAAGATCCGAGACCAAATCATATTATGCGCATATCCAAGACAGTTTTCCATGTTGTAGTAGAAACATTGTGTTACAGCTATGTACAACGCATTACTGTCAGATCAAATCGCTTTCGATTATATAATTTAATATAATAATATAATATAATAATATAATATAGGTAGCTATACGATAATATTGAAAAAACATAATATTAAGTTATATTTATGCGTTTTGTATAATATCCGTATTAAACAGTTATTGTGAATCCGGAATAACTTTAAAGAAGAACAAAATACAATATTTGTTCTTTCCAATTCCTAGTAAAAAAAATTTACACAAATCAATGAGGGAACAGTGTAGTATTATTCAAGGCTGGGCAAGTTAACGATTTTTTTTAACTCGTTAAGTTAAGTTATTTTAAAATAATAAAGTTATGTTAAATTAAAAGTTAATCATATTTTTTTCGTTAACTCGTTAAGTTAAAAGTTAACTTTGAAGAAAAAGTAACTTAACTTAGTTTAAAGTAAAAATTTTCTAATTTGTAAAAATAAAAAATTGCACATATAAAATTAATTTTTTTACGCTCAAGAAAATTACTGGGGAAATTTTTTAAAATGATACATAAAACCATAAAAGTATAAACTATCAAAAAACCTACTTTTCCAAAATAAATCTTAGTCCTGAACTCATACTCAAATCAATTTACCCAAGTGGTACATGAAAAAAAAAACACCTTAATAGTTTTCTCCCAACTGCTAAGATAACAATATTTTTAATTGATTCACATACATTTTAAAAATCAAACAGGCAGTACCTACCACCCAAATATATTTTCTATACTGAGTAGACAAAATGCAGCCACCGTTTAATTTAAAAGACTAGGCTCAACCCAACATGAACAATTATTATCAGTAAAAATATAATTACTTTGTACTATATTTTAGATAAAAATAAAACCACAATTGTTAAACCTTTAATAAATATCTTAAGAAATTACATATTTTAAATAAACTTTAAACTTTTCTTTAAACTTATTAGTTGTCTTTATTATAGGCTTCACCAATAACATATCAAAATAATTATTTATTAAATTCCGCATTTTATCTGTGTTGTGACTTGTTACAATGCAGGTAATTATTGTTGAACCAAATTCGGACTAGCCGATTATTGCATTTATTTAATAATGGAAAAACGTTCACGACAGCATTCGACATCCACTTCAGGGAACCCATTAAAACGATAATCTAAATAACCCATCTTTGAAAATATTATTAATACAATTTACAATTATAAACATGTAGGTAGATATTATATAGCCCATATAATGACTATTAAAGTTATTTTTCATATTATTTTCGTCTACAAGAAATTCCTATTAAAATAGTAAATTATAAATATTTAATATACTAAAAACCTTATTAAGAATTTGCATTATTCTTTTTCTTTGCGCTAAAATTAACTTAATTTAGATACTTAAAATAAAATTAACTTAAGGTTAACACATTAATCTTAAAAAAAGTAACTTATTAAGTTAAAAATTAATTTGTAAAAAAAAGTATCGAGTTAATTAACTTAATTAAAATTAACGTAACGTTTTAACTTAATTTTAACTTTAAACTCGTTAATACCCAGCCTAGGTATTATTTTAATAATTTTTCCAATTTATGTCACATTGCACGCTTATTAACCTTTTTACATTATCGCATACTTTGTGTATGAATATTGTTATGCCATTATTTTATAATGTAATTTATAAAAAAAATATTGTAAGCTAAGAATTGATAATCAAATACCATGTTGTCCATAAGTTTGGCAGACATTTTACGATCATCTAAAGTTTTAATCTTCACAAAAATCAAAAATTTATGCATGTAAAATACCGATTTAATATCAATCGATTTTAGATTTATGTATTATTATAAAGTGCTAGGTAGTCGTTGAAACTTGAAGTTTTTTCAAAATACTTTAATTATTATTTTCATTATATACTTTAATTTTAAAAATATTTGGGTGAAATCAAATTTTAATTGTATGAAAATAAGATATTTAAAATTTATTTTATTTTAAATTTAAATATAATATACTCTAGAATTACAGATTATCTCCGTTAAAAATCGTGTTTATATCATTTATAAAATGATACAAATTTAACGTATTCATTATAATGACAAAATAGCCTACTCTATGACCGAGGTCCACTACACTTTTACTGTATAGTAGAGCTAGTCTCCATTTAATTTTTTTCATATAACTAATTACTAGGTATTTCAATTAATCAATTTAAAATACTTACTAGGTACTTGTGTATTATATATTGTTATATATACATGTTACTTAGAAGTAAATCATTGATATTTAATAATTTTCAAAGTATTTTAATAATATTTTTATTTATATAGGTACTTCTAATTAGAAGTTAAACCATATACCTTGTCATGCTATTTGGTTCTTCTACTCCATCATTCATTTGACCACTACATTTGACACAAGAAATTTACCACTTTTACTCAGAATCTTTTTTTTTAAGTAATAGCACATTGGTTTTGCATAAGACACTAATACCAATATACAGCAATTAATAAAAACCCGTTATAACTCATCCTACTTGAAGTTTCATCCAACCTAGGAGTCTCACTCTTTTTAAATTATAATTTTTGTAACTGCTGTGCTATAATGTTTTTGAAAATAAATGCACTTAAATATAAATAAATAAATAAATAAATAAATTTTAATCAAATTTATTTTGATTTGTAATTACATTTTAACTAGATAGATATTTTGTTGGAATATTTTTTTTCAGATACATTTTTTACTGAAGAAAATTTGTTCTAAAACCATAAAACATATACGCAAGTCATAACAAATTATCGTCACCAGACCGTGCGTTATTTTCGCTGTGATGTGGGGCTACAGCCATTTGGTTACGGGCAAATATTGTTTTATTATCGTTTTCTACGGCGGATTAAATATTTTCAAAATACTAGCACGTACATTCACGAAAAAAAAATAACACGCTGTTATTGATACAATTTACCGTCCGTCTGTCCCCACCACGTACGGATGATAACATTTGAAAAGTATACAATATTTGCTTAGATTGCGTCAAGGACGTGTTTGAAATCGTAAATATTATTTTGCATGTATATCCAGCCATATAGGTGTACCGCGTACACATAGAGTTACTCTCGTTGATTATCAGATCGTGTTAGGTATATATTATAATGTAATTTATGCACATTTACTGTTATAATACTATTATATTTATATCTATAGCGATTACCTATATTATATTTCGTAATGCAGTTCTATTGTTTGTGCACACGTTTGTAGTATCGAGTTTCATGTAGTCGCAAAATTCATGTAGTCCTAAAATACCAATATGGTGTTTGGTCGTTTAAACAAAATCAGTCGAAAGATAATATTATTATTATATTTTTTTTAAAAAACTCACAGCACAGCGTATCGATTTACAAGCTATAATTTCAATCAAACAAACACGGCTTACGTTTACGAACACGATATGAGATGAAACTTCTAATTATTAACCATTAGGTTTGTGGTATATTACGTATAACTCACGGAGTTTAATGTTTTCATAAATAGTAATGCAATATGTAAACGTATATCTTAGATTAAAGCAGAAGCGTAGTAATATAATATTAACCAATTAAAAAAAGAAATGTAGCAGCATTGACGTTATTATACACATTAAGTTATATCTGGTTACCCAGGGATCAGAAAAATGAATAAATTGCCCCGAGATAGATCAAGATAAAGAGCTATTGCGAACAAAAAGTTATTGATTTTTTTTTTTTTTTTTAACTGACATTGACACATGATACGGGTGAAACAGTGTGGACATACCCGCGGTCAAATCATTTCACGTTACCTTTATAGCTCATACATTTTATCGAGTCAAGAAAAAAAAATTTGATAAAATTATTTTTATTATGAACTATTAATATTATTTATTGTTTGATTTATATCGTCTATAAAACAACCTATTATCATATAGATTTTGGAACATTTCATAGATGATAAATTAACAAATTTTTATTTAAATTTTATTTGTATTTTTTTTTCTATATATATTTTATGACTAAACGTATCAATATCTACTCGTGTATTATAATTTGTTTTTAAAGCTTTTATGGTTTTTAATAAATTGAATAACTATTATAGAAATAAATAATTAAAAATATATTTATATATTTATTTACTTAAGCATAATCAAATAACATATAATCTTTTTAATTAAAATACATTGATAATATATAATCAATATTTTACAACTACTGATGATTGTTTGGATTTGGCAAGGATGATAGGTTTCATTAAGTATATGAATTTAGCGGTTATATGTTATAGTTGGTTCTATGGTTCTATTACTATATTTAGCATAGATTTTTCGCATACTCGTATGTATTTTTCTTTGACAAAGTCAGTCATCACTTATTACCGTACCGAGTTATAAAATGTGTAGCTTTCAATACACATATAGTTATAATTTATAAAGATTTGATCGATAGAGACATAAATCTGTTCGATAGCACAACGCGGCGGTCGAGACGTCGATAATAATATATTATAATATTATAATATAGGTACTGATACTATTATATCGAATGAACTAAGTTATATTTTAATTGTATAATTATTTTTAAGTTTAACAAATGATTAAAAGTATAAGAACTCCATATAGTAATTACAAGCACAGCTCAGTAACTTATCAATATATTTTAATTCAATGTATGTTATTTGATTATGCTGAAGTAAGTAAATAAATAAATTATAATATATTGTAAGTACATGGCACCAGTTTTTGTAAAAATGCATGTAATATAATATCACTAACACTGTCTAACAGCACTAACCTAAAATTATAATTATTAATTATGATAGTTATTAAGTGCATTGCACACGGACATTTGTGATATGTATATAGTAAGTATATTATATATATTTACGCGCACATACAGATGCTTGAAATGCACCCCACCAAGACTCCTTAATAATATATTAATATATTGTGGAATTAGAGTATAAATTGACCAAGTGTTTACCTAAAGTGATATGTATCTAAACTGACTGTACGCATAGCCTTCGAGTGTTCATAATACGCCAGCTGTAGACCGAGGCATAAATTGGCTAACACAAATCACAAGAGAAAACGCAAGTGCCATAATATGCTTATATATACCTATATATTATATACGATTAATACTATATATAAGCGATCGATAAATGATAAAATATAATATGATTACCTATAGGTATTATAAGTGGAGATAACTACTCGCTGAAAATTATTGTTAAAAATAGCTATGCACAATAATTTACTGATTGTAAATTACATAATATCTGGCTCTATAGAAATATTGATTACTTTAATATTGGTAAGGACGAAAATTGTGTTTATCGAAAATATATTCAATTTTGTAGATTTGTGCTAAAATAACGTTGAAGCTTATTCAAAAAGATTTTCAAACATATATATATATATATATATTATATGTGTTGTATATTTTATACAATACACGAAAATGTATCAATTATAATGATTGATCCGTTTCCATACGTGGTGTGGCAGAGTCGAAGAGAATATATTATGTTGTACATTTCTGATTGTCTTTTGTTTGTCAGCACTGAGCAGCGAGTGGAGTCTGTGGTATACTTTTTGAAATTCTAAATACGTCTGGCATCCGTAAACCAAAATAATACGTAGTGAACTTTTGGATCTTACAATATTAGATGTTTTTTAAAAAATATCTATGTACCTATTTCAAATTCCAATTAAAATCTTAATATCTATTAATCTTTGTATAATGTTACTATTTAAAACGATGTTTTTCAAAAATCTTAAGTCCATGATTGTAAATAACAAGTATTGATTCTTATGGACAAGCATTTTACCGATTTTACTGTTTGATTTTACTATTAATTTAAATATTTTTAACTACGAGTATACAGGTAGAAAAAATAAACGCTTGCTTACATAATAATTAATATTAAATACTGATTTTGGTATTTGAATAATTTTACTCGACTGTAAAAAGTCGTATTTATCTGGTCCTGATTATCACAGTCGCAATCGATTGAGTATCACTATTCACGATGTATCCGGATTATACATATACATTGCAGCCGCCCATAATTGTAAAGAACTTTAGGATTCCAATTTAGACATTAGTACTCAATCGTGGTGACACAAGCAATTTCGTATTATTATTATTTTTTTTTTAAATTATAGTATAATTTAATAGTTACATGCCCAAAATACAGAAACCTACGTCTCTCTGTATTGCCTTTTTCGGTGGTGAAAAAAACACACAATTATATATAATTATGTGTACGATACATGATGTCGCTGAGTAAAAGAATTATTATAATAATAATAAAAATACAAATAATGATTATACGAGACGACATTTATTGCCTACTTGACGGTATAATAATATATACTTCACCTATTGTCTACATAATATTATACGCACGTGGTATAGGTATAATATATATAATGCTATATTACATAATATACAGTCACGGTTTTTTCCGTTGAATATGTAATATTTTGTAATATTCCGCTGCGGACCATACTAATGATACCTTATAATAATAATAATATACAATCTTTACGGGTTAGTATTATCGCTTGTTTACTTACTTTTTAAATGTTATTTATGTTATTAAAATATTATATTACACGGTTATTATATGAGTATGCAAATGTGATAATAACAATTCTTTGTGCAGTTCACGCAAATATGTATTATACAGTAGTATAATATATTATATGCAGTACACCGAGCGTCATATTTTATTGACCTGGATAATGTTAGAAGTTTTAGTCTACGTTTACCCTACGTTGAATATGAAAAAAATTTTAATTTAAATTAAAAAATTTCTCAGCGCGCGTTTAAACACCTAAATAATATGTTTCTATAGTTTAGTCTTTTCTGTCATCTCGTGTTATATCTATATATTAATTCATATACGTACTATATAGATTTGTAGAAAATATCTGTTGATTGTATGTGGTTAAACGCATAGTCTCGTACGCAGCCTGACAAAGTCCTATCGTTTACAGGTACTCTTCTTAATAAGCTCGTTGCATTTGGTTACGGTATTCAAGGAAAAGAGAAACGTTAGGTTGAATCTCGAAGTAGGTCTGTCAGAAGCTATTGTTTGTAATTGGTATCCATTCGTTTTAAATTGCGTCCAATTAGACGAATATATAAATATTGTTAGGTACACAAATAGTTGGCATTCTGCTCTCGTCTTATTCGGAGAGAGCTTGGTGCTAGTTATCCCATATATTTCTGGGTCTATATTGGTATGATTTCTTACTATCCACGTCATTACTCCTCTATCATTGACCATCGACATAAATGTCAGCTGCTGATCATTAGGCTCATTTCGATTGTTTCTTCGATATAGCAGATTTAATAATATTGGTTTTTATATGCAAGCTTTTAGTTTGTAGAGCTAAATCTCCGTGGTGTACTCATTACAACGACTTTATAGTCACCTTATATGATCCTTATCCATTGGTGCAACACATTACTTCTTAAATTCTACTTCCTATTAAGTTATAAGGTTTTAATATCTTCTAATTATCTAATTATCTAATCTTCTGATTATCTAAGATGTGTTATAGTTCGGATAAATGCAGCAAGTGGTTTTCTATACTCTACAGACCAAAAACCCCTAGAGGAAATAACATATTTCCAAAAGACATAATTTTTACAATTTTTGCTTTCGTTACTGATTAAAAAGACGTTAAAATGCCATTCCCATCGAGACTCTAGAGTTAATCCTGCACCCTACATATTCGGGTAAATCTGTCACCGAGTAAAGAGGTTCTAGGGAATTACTTAAGGAGTACCTGTGGATTGGTATACATATATTTTGGTATCCTGACTAGTCACTACCCATATCACGATGAAAATCATACATCGATGACGAATGTGTCAAATAAAAAATCCTTACCTTTTATACGCATGCGCGGGTACCTATATAATAATTTAATACACGTACAATGTTATTGAGAAAGATTATCGCGATAATGATAAATAGAAAAACACATATATCTAGTCTTTCACTACACAACTTATAAAATCGCATAACATTGTATATGGACACTCGTCTATACCGTACGTATATGATGTATAATGCATGAGCCGCGGTCCATCGCAACATCCGACCGTCAATATTTCGTTTCCGACAGACGTTAAATCCGTGTATTAAGTACCACCACACCACAGTGTTTGTGGAGTCTTTTCCTCCGTGCGTTGGTGGTTTGTATTTACCCGCCGATGCCACGCGTGTGATAATTGGTATCCTCCGAGCTGCGGTTGGATGGCGGCAACGATTGAGCTTTCCGGCGACGACAACAACAATAAATTGCCAACGTATTTTATGTAACCGTCGAAATGCACTATTAAAGCCATTGCATGTCAGTCCACAAACGTTGTCGTACACATCTTACACATATTATATTATACTGGGTGGAGTGATATAAATTTATAACGGCTTATTTTTCAAAGTTTAGTGATAAAATAAAAAAGAACGAGTGAAAATTAATAATTTCTGTATTAATAAAATTAATTTAACTTCATTCCGATAATTTTTTCAAGATTATTTCAATAACAGCGAGTGATTTCGTTCAGAATTTCTTGAACTCCTTACAAAAGAGGTAACATAAAAGTTTTCATGAGCACCTACTTTTTACTAGCCTTTATTTTTTAATTCTTTTATTAAAAACTCGTTTATTTAAAATTATTGACCTATTCAATTTTGAGATAAATGATTTCTATAATCGATCGTCTCTTGGGTCTTTCAGTATCAGGATTTACATGACATGGATACATCACGAACTATAACAACATAGGTTATAGGTACTATGTGAATGTATATAATAGCTATTTTAATTTCTAACATGACTGTACAACTGAATATACTCAAAACCAATAACCGCTGCTGGTTGTTGATTTATTTAACTGTTATTTTCATAATATGTATGCCTAACCATCACTGTTTTGTTACCGATCGTTCTCCATTATCCGCGATTCTTTATATTAGTGTTTTCCAACCTGGGGCTACGGGCGTTTCCTTGGAAGAACGTGAACATAATGCTGAGAAAATGCAAGCAGCATTTTTTTAACACTTCTGATCATTAAATTGTCCTCAATAACCATTTTTTATAAATGTATGACACTAAAAATTATTAAATCTGAAACTATAATTTATCAACCACAACTTCACAACAAATATTTTTAATTTAATTTTATTCAAAAGGGAACGAGGCGTGAAGTAAAATAGGTTGGGAAACACTGGCTTACATAAAATATGCTATGTATGCTATATATATATATATATATATTATACTGAGTAAATAATAAGTACTGTTTATATCATCAATCGCAATTCAATTGATCGTTGATCAAATCGAACGACCACGAGAGAGAAACTGAAAATAAACAACGTAGCGTACCGAAAAATATCACCTTTTTTCAATCTTCGCATTTTAAAAACAACACACAGCTATATCGGATTCATTAAGATTATAATATTCATAATATTGTTATGCAACCGTAGTGACCCTTATCGGCTTTATCTTTCGATAGCTCTACGAATATCTACCGAGTGACTAGTGAATTATAACATTTGAGTAGGTAATAAATTAATTATTTTTGATAAATATATTATTTATTCTCTAAATTCTATTGAATTTTGTGTATAATATTATGATATTTGTCATATGGGATTCATAATGTCTTTTTTTGTGTAAATTATTATCATAATTATTATTATTATTATTATTATTATTATTATTATTTTGTTAATTTGAATGTCGGCCACGATTTTTTTTTTATTACGAACGAATCATAACAAAACATACTGTATAAATGTATAATGCTAATATATAGACGAGACCATAAATTCAGAATAAATTTATTTTGTCTAAAAACTTTTTAAAGTAACTATACTAAATATAAATTATATGGATACAATAGTAAACAATAATATAATTTTGGAAACTCATTGTTAAAATAGGAATGTTTATCGGCATGTAGAATAAAATAAAACTATTATCTGATTAAATGATTTATTGATTCGTGTTGTATTAAATTGTTAGGTTTTGTAGTTATATATAAACCTCATACCTTAAATGTCACAATACCAAATTCTCAATCCGTTATCCCCGCACTATTTACGTCCAAGATAATAGATTATGAATAGTTGATTTGACATTTTTACAATCACTTAGGAATCGTAGGGATAAGGAGGGAAAGAACAACTGCTGTCTTATAATTATTATGCTCTTATATAGAGATATTATATAATTAATTGACATTACATGTGAAGCACGAGGGGTTTTCGCAACGAAATTTTTTCAAACCCCTTGTTAAGTAGGTATATTTAAATGGCTCATAGTGGAAGAGAGGTGAGAGTGCTTAAGAATTCGTATTATAGCTGAAACTACCGATGTGCAATTTTCACTTAAAAATATTGTTTTACAGATACATAAGATATAACTGTACTGACATATTTTTTTTCTTCATTACACAAAAATATAACAATTTAATTTACTGTTTGGGTGCTCTTCCACAGCACCACAATGTCGGTCTTGTAAAAAATGGTTTGTGTTCGGTACCTATTATCTATACTCATCAATCATCATAATTTCTTTTCCTTATGACACAACCATCATTGTTATTATAATAATAATATCCTAATAGTACGTTAATTATAAGCTATTTTTCCCCTTAAAATGTTTGATAACAGATTTATACTATATAAGGATAACTATAATAAGTATCAATAATAATTCACAGAACTATAGGTAAATTGCTCATTTCTTTCCTCGAATGAAATACATTGAAGATAATGATGAGATTCCAAATTGGTTATATAATCAGGAGTATTAATATATATATATAAATATATACATATATATATATATATATATATATACATATATTCATCCATTCTACAGGTTTTTAAATCGAGTATCACTATTTGTATGTGAGAGCTATTTTTGGTATAACAGTTCACACTATGACGATGTAATTATATATTTTTATCTATTAAATGAGTTGCATTTTATTTTCCATCGTCACCATGGGTATATAATATCGTAATAATATTATACTGAATTACAAAATGGTTTGATAATATTGATTCGTATATGTAAAATAAAACTAAATACATTTTAATTCCTCGCTGGCATAGTGACATGTATCTAACTATTGTTTTGAGTGTTTTGTTAAATGGTATAGGTACTACAAAAAAATAGATTAAAATATCACGTTATAGTTAAAAAAAATTACATATCCAAAATAATGTATACTTAACGCGTGAGTGACTAAAAATTACTAAATGTTTATTTAATAAACATTTAATATCCACTTTACCAATTTATGACAAGAATATAAAAAAAATTGGTTGGTATAGGTACAGTAATATTCAATTGTGCCGAGTAAACAAGTTATTATAGACTTATAATATGAAAATATTTGAGAATACTTGATGAATCAAATTCGATTCAAATTGAATGGTATTTGAGTGAGTACAATAATTGGCTAATTGTTTATCTTAAATCTTCAGAAATTAATCGGAACTATTGATAATATTTCTACTGTTATACATTACCGTAGCGTAGGTATGATTATAATAAATTTCCTTAAATTTTACTTGTACGAGTACTCATACTAATGTATGCGTGTGAAAAAAAAATTGATGAGGAATACGCAATATCGATGGTAATACTATGTACTAAATAATAATTCAGTTATGTTCCTGGTGACAAAGCTAAACGATAACCATACCAAGAAACTATGACAAATGGACCTTAAGCATCTGGAATATAATTTAAAAAAATTATACAGCACTTAAAAGTAGTTGGTCTGTTGAAAAGTTGATACATAAATTATGCATTAGGACTAGTAAACCAATTTAGTTTTCAACTGGCTTCACGCCAATCACACATGTATATTATGTTTATGGTAATTTATAAAACACAAAATCAATTTAAAATAAATAAATGACGAAGTAATAGGTACTTAACTACTACTTACTAACATTACTTCTACTACTATGGCTACCATAATGCGAACTGTGTAAAATTGTTAGAAAGGAGGTCTAATGAATACATATTTTACTCGCACAGTCCCATATATATGAATAATTATGTCGACAACATTTCACTGAAAGTCCATCATCGCATCTAACGTATTACACTAAATACGTAATATTAAATTATCTTATATTTAAAATTTTCATGTCACAATGTTAGTTACCATACTCCTCCAAAACGGTATGACCGATTTTTATGAAATTTTATATGCATATTCAGTAGGTTTGAGAATCTAAAATGATATGAACAATTTATCAATACCAAACACCCATCATAGGGATATTATGTATTGTATATATCACCCGCCTCTACAACTGCAGTATCTTACCATGAACACTTGACTTCTTACTTTTATCATCGTTAAAATTAATAATTTACAAGTTTTTTAAGTTCTCAATTTTTTTTTTTTAAACATATAAATCGAATGAATAGGTACTTCATTCGTTTGTAAGCTTAGGTATAAAATATTAGTAATAAACAACATACATATTATTGTTCTTATAATAATTCCTATCATTATTTTTGTTTTAATTATTATTGTATGCTTTAAAGTCTCATTTGATGGCGCAAAAGTTATACTTATAGTTAAGTAATTCAATGAGAGGTTTCAAGGCCCTTTGAATTTTATTTTAACCGTAGCAAGAGAGGGTTTAGGAAAGGTCATTCAAATATAGGATAATAGTTTTCTTTTAATTTTTTAATTTTCTTTAATAACTTAGTATACAACTAAAGGGTAATAATTATAGTCTTTAATTATTCAGTATCAATAACTATAACAAATAATTAGAGGGTTTGAGGGTTTCTATGTATATTTAACACACGAAAATAGTCATCCAGAGTTCATGAATTGTATCAATGATATTGATAGTGAACTGGTGAACTTGTACATGGTGTGTCGCTTATATATTTACAATTTATCTATATTTTGTTTATATGGATAGCTATTACCTCACTATATAATATTTTATATGTACTATTTTACAATTGTCTTTGTGTAGTAGATGTAAGAATATATTTTACATCCGTTACAAGGGTTTTGATTAGGTTTCGGTTCTTTGAAAATTAAAAAAATTGGTTTCTGTTAAATTTTAGTTCCCAGTATTTTTATATGGTGTTTGGATCCCAGAACCGATTCTTTTCGTTTCGCTTCCTACCCCTGCTTTAAATATTACCAGTCACTCCTACGGGGCACCACGTGCAAAACCTATCGACCGGTGGTGGTAGTGACTATATGACTGTGTGATTGATGGCCGCATCTGCAGCAGTAGCTTACTGGGAGTAAAATACGCGTGTTCTCTCAGTCTGCTATGAACGCGGTCCGCAGATTGTCGTAGTGTTCCGCGGCCAGTGTGTGTGTATGTGTGTGTGCGAGTGCGCGTACGTACATGTGTGTATTTTGTCGTCTCAATATATGTCATCACGAGAAACAATCATTATTACAATATTGTCGTCCCTACATCAGCATCATCTCCTGCATCTTTTCTATTCCAAGTAAGTTTTGTGGGACATCATCAGTAATTTATTGTTGTACTGGAAGATCTCTGTTTTTTTCTTTTTCAATTTTTTCAATTAACAAATGGATAGGATATTAGTAATTATAGCTATAATATTATGCTGCAGTCGACGGCAATCGGAATAATTACTTCCTCGTACCCCATAATTTTTATTCTATCTCTTTTTGCAACTCTTTTGGCAAATTTCAATGAAAGCACGCAGATTTTTCCAATCATCACAAAGTATTAAAGCGTTTTAACGAATTTCAAATCACATGATAGCTGATTTCCTTGCCAAATTTCAAAATCACAAAAAAGTATGCACTTAATATACGCATATAAACGTATCTTCTAGAGTTTATTTGACTAATTGTACAGATGATTATGATACTTCGAGCTCAAGCAAGAATCCTTGTATATTAATTATATGTAGAGTTGCAAGAATAAAATTGATAATACTGCAAATCTACGTGATTGATGTAGGTATTATAGCCTTTCGCTGCATGTATCCAATTCGTTTCATGTATGCGATTCTGAGCTGCTGCATCTTATAACAACAGTAGATTTTTGTACGTATGAATGTATGATAGAAATACTATTTGTATTCCATTTTTAATTACAATGCAGTGGTACACTGATTTCAGTGTTATTATCTGATGCCCATGTTATTAGTGTGATGAGAGGATGAGAAGGTCAAGATGTATAAATCTACTTACTATTGTACACTTGCCGTTTTCCTTTTCATCCCACACAATATTTGTATTATGAATCTTAGTTCTAATAAAACAACTGATAACGACTGTTGGTGTCATTGATATTTACTACAAATAATACTACGTTCTGTAGTTTTATTGCACTTCAATACAAAACATTACTATAAACTATTATTGCATATAATTTATTCAGTCTGCACACAAAACTTTAATAATGGTTTTAACCCATTAATGGTTACATAGACAATATTTTTTTTGCACTCCGTCTCTAATTGAATACGAAATATATGCAAAACTTGCTTGTTTACTCTTCTTCTCAATTGCAGTAGAAGAAGCACTTTATCTTCGTTATGTCGATTCTGCACATCACTGTAAGAGTGTAAACATAATGTGCAAAATAAATAAGAATAAGTGATCTAGGTATAAACGTGTGTACACAGAAAAGGAATTATTCGTATGGACGGACGGCTGGCGACGGCCGC
This sequence comes from Chaitophorus viminalis, assembly GCA_025469195.1. Classification (NCBI taxonomy): domain Eukaryota; kingdom Metazoa; phylum Arthropoda; class Insecta; order Hemiptera; family Aphididae; genus Chaitophorus; species Chaitophorus viminalis. The sequence goes on from JAIPRK010000598.1 coordinate 92,036, forward strand.
GGCATACTATATAAGCTTTCTAATTGCGATTTTATGTAACACTCACGCCATTTGTGTAAAATTAACTTGCGAAACGGAAAGAAGAAAAAAAACGATGTGTCGTCCTCGAATTATGTAAATTGCAAGTCTCCCGGACAGTATTCCACCATATTTCGTTCTCCACGCGCGCGAAAACATGTACATTCATCATTTAAATAATATATATATTATTATTATATTATGTTTATATAAATGTATATATATATTATAGCTATATGTGTAAATGTATGCACGCATAGGTATACGGACTTTTATTAGCATTTATAATCTATCCGAACGGTGACTGGAACACATTTTCTCGTACCCTGATTATAATAAAATAATATCAAATCGATAACATTACTACATGGTATTATATTATGCCTCTTGATATTCGAGATGTTTGCATATTCGTCTAAAATCTCTTATTTTAATTGAAATAATATTTTTATACGCGCATCATATGTACATATTTTATCATCTACTCGCGTCTGCTTAGGTCTATAATTGTATTGATGGTATAATACGTAGTTAGAGTCTTGGTTTTTTTTTGAATTATTGACTTCTTTGTATAAATACCGAGGGGGTTACACATTATTATACACTACCACATAAAAAAATAAAATTTTCTCAATCTACTTACCGAAGTAGAATTCCATTATACTACTCGAAATATTTGAAAACATACGTATAATAAAATATTATTGGTTTTGATTTATTTTTTAATTTTTTTTTATCTAACAGTAGTTTATGTATTCATAGTCAATACAACTACGAATATAATATCATAATATTACAATAAAGTGTATTTTATTGAGTAAATTATCATTCCATACTACTTATGTTTAAAGGTGAACAATCATATTATATAACATTTTTATGGGTAAAGTCATATTTACTAGATATGTTTTTGAAAAAGTTTTTCCACTTTAAAATGTTATTCACTTATTAAATTGATAATACTATTAATCATTACTATTTAATATTAAATTTACGAATTGAAAATATTGAGCTTAAATTATATGTTTTCCTATTTAGAATAGATTATATAACTTTATAGCAGTGAGGTATTATTTAAAAAAAACTAAAGTGGGGCTATTTACATAAATTATTCATTTCTTAGCGTAGCGAATTAATATAATTTCTCACATAATACTCGTATATTTTTTTGGTTTTTACTATTGGTCATATTCGTTTTTATATTAAATAATTTATGAATAGGTAAATTATAAAAAAAAAAAAATAATTATCATTATATACCATCCAACAAATATAGGTTTATGCAATGTAAAACTATTTATAAGGAAAAGCTAATGGTCAATAGCTTAAGTTTAATAAAAAAAAAAATATATATAAATGTTTAAGTTTAAAATATGAAATTCCCATCAACGTATTATTATTTCTATAAAAATAAATAAGAATACTAGGTTACTGCAGTTTATCAAAAAAAAAATAAAATAAAAATGAATCATTTATTCGAAAACTTATTTAATTCGTATAAAAAATAATATTTAAATATTTGAAAATTCAGTTTGAATTTCACTAAAAACTAAAACACTGGTTATAACAAAATAATTTTCTACTGCTACATTGCGTTAATGCAGTGATTTATATAATATACTGTGGACGTGTTTTCGATTGGTTGGTATCAAAATACCACTGTTATTTCTTGAACACAATACAAATATTATTTTGTTTATTTTGATATTATCCCATGACGTATTAAATAGTAACAGTGATCACATCAGGTCAACACGTAGACGTGTTAGGTATACCTACATAAAAATAAACTATCCTGTGTAATATAAATTTAGATACAATCAAAACACGTGCACCGAGATACCAATTCTTTGTCACAATCATATCACCATATACCTATTAGACCATTAATATGTATTTTGATAAATTGTACGACAACACAATACAGACGTGACTAGATTATGAGTTTCCGAAAAACTCATTATCGTTCGTTCCTGTTCGCGGACATGCAGAGTATTATACTGTATACTTATAGGTCATATCGGGTACGAAAGTTGACATTTTTATTGGTTTAAAATGGGTAATTGATATAAACCCGAATATTTTAAATCGTTTAAATTATTAAAATATGTGTTTATTATATTATATTAATTTTTATTGAATTTAATAAATAACTAATCGTTTAACGTATAAAAAATATAAGTATTTATATTTCTTGGCTATAAAATTTAATTTAAGTTCTATTTAAAATAAAACATTTGTTCTTATGCTTCGTCAAAATTGTTCGTTAACAATCTTATATTCATTATTTGAAGTGTGTAACACACACACGCGCGCATACATATACAATTTAGTTATAATATGATCATAAAAATTCAAAAGCTACGGAACTCTATAGAAAAAAAATTAGAGTTTACTCTACAGCTTCATAATAATGGTTTTATAATTATTAATTTTCCTATTTAATTTACCTTCAAAAATTCACTGCATAAGAATTTATATTTATATTTTTTAGGTATAAAAATTAATTTATTTTGTGTACTGTAATTATATTCAATATAAGAATATGAATCGCGTTGCCCGTTAATAACTCGCCTGTGTCTAATAATAATAAAAAAAAATTATATCATCTTCGTTAAGTTTGGGTGTGGAGGTAGTTTCTAGAGAATAATGTGAAAATATAAATATATTATGTACAAACGTACAGCTACAATATCGTTTTGTATTTTATATCTTGTAAAGAATAACAGCTACCGAGTACGCGAGTAGTTCGCAGCTATAACTGGCCGATGATTTATGAACGCAACGAGATTCATCAAACTGGAGTTAATCCGTCAGCTACAAATTTACAATTAAGTGAATCCATATTATATATCATACTGAAATGTATTTTTCACTTGACCTTACCATCTTATCATAAGACTGTCGAACATATTAATGATCGAAGAAAAACTATCCCAGAACGCAATGTTTTTCGATATGGTAAGACTACAGCCAATCCTTGATTGGGCATGAAATAAAAACGCGGGTTTTATACTAGAACGGATAATACTAAAACGAAATTCTATACGTCGAGCTTAATTGTTTACTACTGTTAGACGATTTGACATTGAATGTTTGCTTATAAATGAATCTGACCTACTATAGTCGAAACCTAATTTTGAAATTATTCAACTTAACGACTTAAACGGTGAATAGCAGTTATTATTTCATTATTTCATACCTTAAAAAAATAATTTACACAAAGATATGTGTTTGTGTGTGTGTGTATGTGTGTGTGTGTGTGTGTGTGTGTGTGTGTGTGTGTATTTGTGAGCTTACACAACGTAAGTGATTTCACACAATGAAATAAACATATGGCATTGAACACTATAACATAAAACGTTAGGTATTTGCTGTACTTACAAAAAAGTTTCTGAATGTGCGTTTAAAGTTTATTGTTATTTCGCGGTTTATCCCAGCACTCGACAAACTCATTTGTATTTTTCATGATTCGTTAAAAATATAAGTAAAAGAAAAATAACGATCATACATTTTCAACGATATAGTTATGGCAACTATATGTTGTAGTTCGTCATGTGATATGATGGTTGTGAAGAAACTTTATATTGTATTAAAATGTCTATGTCAAGGATGGTATTCAATGTCCGCTACAATAAGAGAAGATTTCGAAATGTTTAAATTTGAATTAAATACGAGAGTTTTTATGTCGCAAATTTTTATTGCGTTACGCGGCGAGCATTTTTGTCAAATGTTTACTGGAGATACATCATGTATATTACCATACTCGGTACATCGGTAAGCATAAGTTATAAACCTATACAGAATGCAACAATAAGTTCTAATACTACATTGAACCTGTTATGAAATATGTCAGATTTTTCTGTTGCACTCTGTAGAGGTATATATCGTTACTGGTATTGTAATATACGCATGTGCGTACCAATATGTTAATTATTATTATTATACTGGCGTCTGCGACTCCTGTACTACTGTAGTAACGATATCGTTGACTGTGAAAAATTATATTATGCTTATCGTATATTTTTTCACTCACGTTGTGCAAATAGAGAATTTATTATTATTAAAATATTTAAAAACGAATTTAAACATAAACATTAAACGGCACCGTTAGGGTATATCACATACCTACTTACCGAATGCATTATCCACCTTTAGTACGTTAAATTCATTAGAATAAAACTTTAAACTATTCTATGTACATAATATGCTTATACGTTACGTTTTATCGGTCCAGTACCTATGCAGACTTAATACATATATAGATTATAGGTATGTTTTTAGATAATTTTTTCAACCGTCATATAGTATATGTTAGTTATCGTTTATTAACTTTGTGTACATTTGAATGGTATATCAGTGTGTGATGGAAATATACTATTCACTCATACATGTGAACTCGAGAATAGTATAGTTAGGTATGTAAATTCTTAGGTATGTTATGTATGTTCTTCTACATAGTTTTATTTACTATTACATTTTTAAGTTTGAGCTACAACAATGACAACATAATAAAGTAAAATACTAATAATAATAAATTGAAATGTGGTTTATGCGACTAAATCATATCTCATAAATTACTATTAGTTCATTCACAATTTATTAATGTAAGCAGGTAATATATTTATAATAATTATAGACGAATCAGGATTTTAATCGATTTTGATAATGATTTTTAAGTATAGTGAGAAGTTTCTCAATCTGGGAGTCAATAAAATAGCGAGCGATTTACAAAATTAATCTTTTTATTTAAAAACTTTATCGAAAAAAAAAATTAATCTTATTGAAGATACAATTAATTTTAAAACGAATTATAATATTGTCTGACGCGTGATTGCCATGATCTCATGGGCTAATTTAATTGTTTTAAAATACACACAAATAATATTAATAATAACAATAACAATCGGTCGATTAAATGTAGATTGTAAATATCCCATCAATAAATAGGGCATTCAACCACTAGTGGCTCTTCCAACGATCCGCAATATAACGTTTACCTGTGAGTTGTGAAGATATTTTTACTGTTCAAATTTATACTGAATAATATAGGGGGCTGTGAAGTGATTGACCATATATTTTACCTATTTTGGGGGTTACGACACTAAAAAGTTTGAGAAACGGTAGTATATAACATAGAGATTATATTTCGAAATTGTTCGTTTAACATCGACAGAACAGTCATATTATGGTTTGTATAATGTACTGATTGTGATAGGTATTATTGTATAAATATAAATGTATATTTATATACAATATACCTACACAGTAATTTTAGTAGTGCCAATTGATGAATTGAATCTAACCTCCAATGATAGAGGAGGGGGCACACAATTAAAATTCATTCGCGAACAACGGTGAAAAATAATTGTTGTATGTACCGGCGATCGCGGTCCTATTTTTTTTATCGTACTTTATCTTAGAAAGTGAAGATACTGAATGCGTATTGAGTAATAAATGAATTTTCAAATAAAGTGTGTACCAAGATATCAGCGGCTCGCAGGCATAGAAAATTATTAAATACATTTCGTTATAAATATATTGAGTGACAATAGCAATAGTGATTTAGATTAAAAATTGGAGAAATGTATGGAAAACGTAAATATTTTGTATCAGAAAAGTGCAAGAGTTCGCAGTCATTCATAATTGATGAAAGTACAAATGATAAAAATTAAAAAACGTATTTCACATCACCATGTAGACAACGGCTACGTCACAATTACCGATGCTGGAGCAGCACGAATTCTTTAAATAGAGTTGTACCCGTGTGTGGTGTACATTTACAATATGCCAATGTATACACCGAGTTGTACACACAATACGATGTAGACACATGTATAATTACGATGGTAACAAGAGGTTGTGTGGTGTACACTAATCGTAATAATAAAATTACGATGTTGTATAAGCACGGTGTATACGTCGCGCGTCGTACAAGTGTACAACGCATGACAACGTTGTCGTATATTGTACGTATTATGCTTGTATACATATAGGTATATACGCACACACGGTACATTATCATAGATACATAATAGGTATGTCCCACACGCGCGTCTATGTATTATTTTCTCTAGATCCTTATTTGGACAAATTAGCGCCAAAAAAAAAAAAAAAAACGTTCCGTGCAAATAGCTGTTTGTATGATATAATATAATATCGGGTGCACGTGCAACACAACCTCTTGTCACTCCCTACGATTGTGATATATATCTTGATATACATTGTATAGAATCACATAAAACTAAGTAATTTTGTAAATAATTCGAAAAGTAAAACAAAAATAGCTGTTAGTAATTTATTTACAAGCAACGAAAAAAAAAGTAGAAAACAGTTTATTTATTTTTCTCATTCCCCTTAGACTATCTCGGAAATAATTATTGTGCATTCCACAAATTATGAGAATTCAATATTTAATTACTTTTTATATTTTTGACTGGATTTAATAGAAAAAATATTAAATACATTTTAAATTTTATACTGTCCGTAAAAGTTGTATTTTTGACAAAAAAAAGTTGTTGGAATTAATTTACGTATATACAAACTAGCACTGACCAGTAAAATAAATAAAATATGATAGACGTTAAACTATATTTTATGGACCATCTTTACATATGATAATAATAACAGTATTATACTAATACTATAACCACAGCTGACACGACGTGGCCAATTATACGCGTTCTTTCATTAACAACCGCCCCCCCACCTTAAAAAAACCTCACATTTATGTGTAAACGTACTTACCTATCCGCCATACATATCTATTATACAAGTCAAGTCTTATCTGTACACAGACATAGTCAAATAATTGATGGAGATATATTATATAATATACGTATGGTTTGTCGTATACGTATATTGTATTCATGCGCGCGGTGGTTCTTGCGTGTATATGAGTCATAGAGTGTAAGTGTGTGTGTGTGTTGTGTGTGGCTCATATACTCACTTAGTCACGCGTCCTTGCAAGGCCGATTTCATTACCTGTTCAACTAGTCCTCCGTACCCATGTGATCGACTAAAAAGTTGGATGAAAAAACCTGGTTACTGTAAATCGAAATTTCTTTCTCTCTCTGTTTCCTATCTATTTATATTGCTTATTCTATATTATATAAATACAAAAAACACAAACACTAGAAAAAAAAAAATTTTTAATTCAACAAATAAATGATTATATTTTAAATGCATTTGAAAAAGCTAAATATATCTTATTTTTAAAAAAGCTTATCATTCCTTTTATGACTTGTGATTATACTAATAGTAAGCTTACATTTTTTAAATGTTTGTTTGAATTTATTAAATTATTGCAAGTTTATCAGTTAATTAATTAAGTTTACAGTTGAAAAAATGATTGATAAAATATGAAAATTTGTAATTTAACTGTATCAATTAATAACTAAATAATTCCCAATAGTTTTGATAACAAGTATGAAAACTAATAACGTAAAAAACTGGATTTTAAAATAAGCTTCTCACTGATGAATTAGTTTTCCTGTGGATTAGCTTAGTGATTTAATGTGAGCTATCACATTTTTTTCGAATTTTTAAGAACTATTTCATGATACGATAATAGGTATATTACAATATTAATAGGTATAGGTACATTTCTAGGATAATCAGACCAAGGTTTTCGGTAGTAGTTATTTGATTTTTGAATTTTGATTAGTTATTTGATTGATATTTTATATGGGTTCAAGGTTTGATTTTAAAATTAGATGTAAGTGTGTGTATGTGGTACATATTGCTATAATTAGGTACTTAGTAGGTACTATCCTATACAAGAAATAATTAAACTACCATAGCGGCGAAATGTATTTGTTAATAATTAGACACCGACCTATAGTGCTCTCAAATCACGTTAATCTGAGTAAATTATTTACATCTACACGATTTATAGTTTATCTTTATACGATCAAATTTTCTAAACGTATGTCATATCACTCACTGTGTAATATATTATTATGTACGAAATACATTCACCATCTTTTTAATAAGTACCTACATAAAATCGTATCACTATTTACTATTATTCACGTATGAATTTTAGAAAAATATAATTTAAGTTTTATAATGAATGTTATATAGCACGATTATAATATTATAAAATAATTGATTGTATATATGTTTATATTTTATAAATACAATATTTGATATGGATATAAATCACGATAGCGAAAAAGTTTGACTTATATTTATTAAAATGATAATATATTACACATCAATTTAAAAAGTACCTATATTCGATTGTAATAATCAATATTCATAAATCATAACAACAATAATAATAATAATAGTATAAAAACCTATATTATTAAAGTTGTGTACGAAGAATATTATATCAAATTCCCATATCTGTTGCCTTGCGTGAGTTATTAAAAAATTGACTTATGGGTACACATTGTTGTGCCTGAAGGTGCCGTCATTTAATGAGCGTAATGATATTAGGCATTATTATTATTATAAGTATTGGTCATATCCCGGTTTATTAAAATCTCCTACGGTTTATCGTATAGGTATATACTATACTATAATAATTAATATGATATGTGACAAGCAAGTAGGAATCATGCCACGTTTGATAGTTTTCTTCGCATAAATAATGTTATATCTCGGAGTCGCATTGTTATTTTATTAATATTGCAATATAATATATTTTATTACACGTGCATTGTCTCTCTACGGCTGTATTATGCAGTATCTTGCACCCTGCACCAGTCGGCCCTCGTTTCACAACTTTCAAGCTAGACTATTGATAATTTATGTCTGTTTGTCTTATCTCGACCGCGCACGCCACGGGTATTTTCATCGTTCAATCGTCATTCGAACTGCACAGTGATAAGTTCGTAAGACATATTAATATGCATAAAGTGATGTTCTCGACTCAACATTTCTATTTAATGGATCGTTTCATTTGTAATAAATTCATTCTAGGTAGAAATATTAAAAAAATATATTATCCCTTCGACTAAACCTACTTGAAACTATCGAAACCAAAAGATAAAATATTGCTGCAATATTACGAAAGAATAAAGCTGTCTGAAGACTATACTCAATGAAGGAAATCCGATAAGTTATAGAATATAGATATTATATACATAAATAAATATTCTGGGCATTAGAGCAATTTATTATTAAAATTTGTAAACTACTGTTTGCGAACTTTATGACTTTAACTACGTAGCTATAGTAAATTAATATTAATTAAAAAATTAAAAATTAAATAAAATGTTATTATATAATTTAACTGTATGTTAGCTGATTGACAATTAATAAAATGGCCCTTATGAATTATGATGTACCTGCGTGTTAAATTTAGATTATAAAACAAAAATTATGGTTAAGTGCAACAGTAAAGCATGCAAAAAAATTACAGTTATAATCATAAAATATATAGTAAAAGTATAAAAATAGGTACCTAATACGTCACTGCATTTTGTTGTCTGATGTAGGTACTAGGTATTATATAATACATATTATATACGTATTATATGTATATATATATATATATATATATATTTGGGTTTCAATTTACTTTTTAATATACATCACGGATTCGCTTTGAGATTGGTTATTTTTTTGGCGTCAACTCGTACTTCCTTTATGGTAGTAATGTGTGTGTAGAATTGTTCTATACATCGACTCATACTATAGCTCGACTTATTATAAATCGTGTACCTACGACATAAACGTATAATGGAGAACGAGCATTCCTAATAATGTAACGCACAGCGTCTTAACAGCTCGTCGAGTCCATGTGTTTGATCAAAAGGCATATACTTAACCATGTGAAGCGATTACAATGGGATCTAATATTATACGTACACCTCTACCGACAATATAATAACAATATAATAATATAATGAAAATACGAGTAAACAGAAGAGCGCACACAGTGGACTATGAAATAATATTAATAAATAACAAGCACAAAAAATCGTGACGCCACGCCGCCGCCACCTCTATCGTAAACCTTGCAGGTGGTCATCATACGTAGGTATATTATATCATATACGTATTTACGTTTATAGTCGCAACCGTATGTACGAGATGTACCTATCTCCTTAGTAATAATATATCGTACGCAATAAATAGTTTTTAGCACCTTCGGAATACGACGCGGGTCCTTTAAAAATGTATCGTCGCCAATCGTGACCAGCTTGCCATTCACCCGCACCCGCAACCGGTTCCCCCGCTGGGTGTGATACTTCTTATATACCGATTATCATGCAGCTCTGCAACGGTCAAGAAGGCGCCACTGAACGCGCCGGAGTTAGAAGGAAAAAGGACCTTATGCACGCGTATACACATACGTTTATAATAAATATGATGTATATAAGTAGGAAATAATACGATACACCGTGAAATAACAACAGCAAACTGAATAAAAAAACCATATGTACAAAAACACGTAGACGTTTCTCCGCAGTGCGTTTCGACCATATTGCTGTTGCCGAGATATGTATGTCTGCCTTGGATGAGGTGGCTTTCACTCCATATAAAGAACAAATCAGTGCGAACGCACAATGCGCAAGTGGTGCTCAGAACAACCATCACATACATGCGTTGTCCGAATATTATTTGCAAATTTCTAACTCACGAGTCCACCGCATATTATGTACTATTATCATCATTATTTTCGTTCGAGTTTTGATGACGCGTATGTATAATATTAGTATAATAGTTCAGGCAATCAAATCATACTAAATTATGTATGTATAAATTGTATATACACTATACATTATATTATTATGCAAACAGCTAGCTGACGGTTCATCACACAAGAATTTAATAATCACAATATGGTTTCTGTGTGATTGTGTTGTGATTTATGTTAAATATTCATAAAAATAATGGAACGAGGGCTATTTTTTGTTATATAAGCATAAAGCTTGATTTCAAGATTTTTGATATTTTTTTCCCATTTTTATCAGATAATGTAATTTGTTGATATACAGGCAATATATTATCTCACTTATGTACTACTTATTACAATGTTCAGAAAAAACAAATTCTAAAATTCACTTTTTAAAATTGCACTAGAAATAACAAAATAAAAGAAATAAAACGTTAAAAACATTTATGTATATATATATTTAACATATGGAACAAAGCCCAGAACCTTATTGCCTATTGGTTTGTTGGATTCTGATACCTGCAATATGGTCCTTTGAAAAAAATTCAGGTTTGGTACCGTACTTTCAAATTGTATTTCGTATGTGTACCTCATTCACCAGTTACCACTCATAAAGATATGATACTAATAATATACTACAAGTATAAATTGTAACAACACAGAACCTAATATCGACCCAGATAGAAATAATTCTACAATTTTTATTATGTAATAGTTTTATTGTTGATCGTATTACATAGATTAACACATAAAAATCCCAGTAAATACAACAATAGAATCGAAAATTCAAATTCAAAAACTATTGTCTTATAATATTGGCTCTTGTTGTAATGGTATGTATTAAGGGTACCTATAAAATTTCTGCTCTATAATATTTAAATAAGGGTTCAGTGACACTCCAATTTCAGTATATATGAAGGGGTTTGATACCAAAATTAGTTTTTTCGGCAAGATTAAAGTTCCTGGTATATATACTCTACATAGTATACATTCTCTCTACAGAAAACGACACTCACGCAAAAGTGGATCTAAAAAAATATATTTCGACACGCGATATCTTTATGATTATAATTACAACATAATTATTGTTATTTGGTTTAGAATTTCAACGTGTTTTTACTTTTGTTTTTCGTTTTTATCCTTGCAAATTGTAAAATTTTTATTTTGTATTTTTAGGTAGTTTTTGATTTTTATACATATTGATTTCTTGATTTTAAAAACACATGATAAAAATTATTTGGGAAAATAATTTATGTAGTCATGCGCTACTACTGTTGTATGTCCATTAAAGCCCTGGAAATAAATCACTCCAGAATGTTCATTCGCGGTTAATTTTTTAGACCAACCTCTATTTACACGCTTACAGGAAGTAGTAAAATAATAGTACGTATTATTGAGCTAAGATAACTGTTTTTTTTTGGTTTTGTTACAAAAAAATTTCGAAAAAATACCATTTTTAAAGACTTTGTATTGCAAAACTAATCCAAACGCAAGGCATTTATCGGTTATTTTAAAATTAAATAAATACATAATAACTAGTTATACTAGTTTTCTTCGTGACTTTTAATAACATCAAAATTCTGCCACAGATATAATAACAACGCAATAATGTAAGTTCCTGTAAAAGTGTTATTATTGTCCTTCGGGCGAATGAATCTAGGTACCTAATATAAACAATAATAATTGTTCAGGCGGTGACTAAAGTGTGATACGGATCGTATAATAGCACGACGATGACGTTTTTGGAATGGGATTAGTATTTTATCAAACACATACAAACACAAACTGGAATTCGATCAATGTTCTATGCGCGTCGCGTTTACCACTTGTTTCCAGTTTTATTCTTATCGCAGTCGTACCGTTAGATCGGATTCTTTTTCTCTTGTCCGTTTGACCTCACACGCATTCTCTCATTCGGAATCTCTCTCTCTTCTCTTACTTGTCGTCAACAATTAACAGGATATCATTCTGACTCAAATATGGATTGAACCGGGTTTTGCGACAAAAAATACTTACATAGAACACACACACACACACACACACACTTCGCACGCTGTGGGAAGAAAATCGATTTTCTCTCTTCGCACATATAATAGGTACGTAATATAGTCCCGCGTTGTTGTCAAGAAGATACGTTGATTATTTTAAATATGTGCATGTTAACGTATACCATATACACCGTGATATACGTATTGTATGCAACCATGTCCATATCGGAGGTCAAGACGTACTTTTCCGAGAAAATTATACACGGTAGCCAGTAGTACCCACGCGTTTTTCGGATCAGCCGTCCACTAGAATTACATTTATATAATCGACAACAGTTTTCCTAATGCAATATAATATGTGTATAATACACATATTGCATTATGATATGTGACTTGTGTTCATTATTATTATTACACATCAAATAAATATATTATTATACTGTCCGTCGCACTATTATTTGTAGTTTGTAAGCCCAAGGGGTTACAGCCGATCGTACATAATATTATATATTTTTGTATATAAATGACAAGGATCAATGGATATACAGAGTCTATTTTTGAAAGAAAGAATTTTATTATTTAACAAAATCTGTTTTGGAATAGGTATGCAAAATATTTTTTGGTCATCTCACCATTCATATCTTATATACATAACTATCACTGTCATGTACTGAAATCTGCATCTTTAGTCTATACCTACTGCCAATAATTTTTACCAAGTAATTTAACAAGTTATTATGGCTGGGCACACATCAACACTGGTTGGGGCTGCTGTGTCGTGATGAATGATTTGAAAATGAATCACATTCTTCAAATTATCGGGCGTAGACAGTGTCAGTTTTCTTCTTGTTATGAATCTATACTAATCCAAATGAAATGTATGAAATCAATTTTTATCACTTTATGGTGATTGGTCCAGAAAAGTATATATTATAGTATAGTATACATTTTCGTACTTTAATGAACATTATAATACTATAACCGTCGATGACCCGCATGACTTATACATACTAAATATTCACAATAATTGAATATAGTGAGTACTTATCACTATCGCATATATATGAAATTCTTTAACCCCAGAAAATAAGCAAGTATTTTTATTTTTTTTTTTTAAATACACTATATTACATAGCTTGTATATAAACCATAAATTACGTCAATGTGGAATTAAATGGAAACCCGGTTGTATACATTATACTTATACAATATTGCAGTGCATTCCTGGTCATGCCTGCTGATTCTAATAGTAATGAATACCAGATTACCTGCAACACTAGGTACAGGTGATAAACATATTCACATAAATCAGGTAGTGGTGTTGGAGATTAAAATAACGCTGTCAATTGCAGTTATTCGTTACATTTTTTTTTTTTTTTTAATAAAAAATTGCGGGCCATTCATCAGCAGTGTGCAATATACCGGAATTCCTAACGTCTATTAAAAAAAAAAATACTTGTGTAGTTATACATAAAAATAATTATACCTAGCTACATTGTTCAGATAGACGAAAATAACTCGATAATGTAGGAAACTATCATAATAACAAGCTTGTGTGACCTACATAAATGGTCAATGTAATGTACTAATGTGTAAAACGTTAAGATATTATAATGAATGGAAACTAAACGGCTTCTTGTCACAGCTGAATTGCATTTCCAAAGTTGAACTTCAAAATAAGTCAAAAATATATAAAATTGGATCTCGAACATGAATTTACAATGAAAAACGACAGAGACTAACAGCTATTATTATTGAATAATATTGAATTTAATATGCACTATACCTAATACCTAATACCTAATTGAATTAAGATTTCATAGAGGTATTTAAACATCGTATTATGGAAAATTTAACATACTATAATAATTTATTATTTTTTCTGTGGTTTCCTTTATCACTAACTATGACAAACATCGCAGGTCACAGATCCTAGGTTATGTAAAATTAGTATGGAAACACTTTTATGACCGTTTAAGAGTATATTATACTCTAAGGTTATTGTATTAATTTAAGGTTGGTGTTTTTTGTGTTTGTCGTTTAGTCGTAATGTATGCCGTCGCGTAATCATATTATTGTTGTTTTTTCTTTTCGTGTTATCTTCTTGCACTTGATAACAGTATAGTGCGCTACCGCCTGACAGGGATTACGGCACAATCGACTCGAGCACGGCGACACACACACACATACTTCTGCGGTAGTGCGGTTGATCTCATACATACGGCACACCACCGGCCACCGCACACCATTCAGTTACGCGTAGACCACGATTGGCACCGGTTTGTTTCTGGTTGTCCTCGATTCGCGTCGCTCTTGCCGAGAGAACTGTTCTCGTCTGTTTTGCTCTCTACTTATTTTATTAAGATATATTCGTTATTTTATGTAGTGTTCTATTTTTCCCGTTTGTTATTGTTTTGTTCATAATCGTGAGTGGATTTGATGATTTTTTCAGCCAGAGTACTACCGCGACAACTCGGAATTCACGTGCATTTCCAGAGGAAATTGCCATCAACTGAAAATCTCTCATGCCAAACTAACACACACTGGGACATATACACTACTGGCGACCAACTCGTATGGACAGATCAAAGCGCTAATATCTCTTCAAGTCTATTCGACGGGTAAGTGTGGTGTTATTCTCTTGGTGTTGACTTTTTCCTTTCATGTGGATTGTATTGCGCGTGAGCTGTATCATACGTCTGAAGCAGTGCCGGATTTAACGGGGATATAATGCACCAGGGTGGTCTCAAGACTTAGATGAACTTAGATGCAGGTTCTGGACTTTTTTAAATGACATAATATGATGTCAACGATAACATGATATCAAAAACATTTTCATTATTTTTTATTTTATTTTATTTTATTGATATAAACGATTTTGTAGGGCTCAAGTACAGATATAATAAATTTAACTATATAAAATTATATGAAAATAATATAAAATATAGTTTTATGAGCTAAAAGTAACAATTAGGTTAATTTAAAGCGATGGTATTTTCCATGGAAAAGATAAATACAACATTTTAAGGACACTCAGCTTATTTTAAACTACAAATTACGTGTAAAAAATAGGTCCAAATATATCAGCTCATTACATTATCGAGCAATATGATCTAGGGGATTATTATATCTATATGAAAATTGATGAAATGGTATTGAGAGTGTAGAATGGTGCCGTGAATTATATTAGGTAGTATTAAAATTTACTGACTGTAATAAATCCGGACAGGATATAACGCCATTTATTAATTTAGACATAAAGCGACCGTTTATAGTTATACGTCTAGTGGCAAGAAATTCTAAATTAATAATGGCTTGGGTTGACAATAGAGACGTAGAGACTGATGGACTTACGTGACCATGCAATTTTCTCTTATATCCAATTAAACGTAAAATTTTGTTTGGGCCCGCTCAAGTGATTCAAATGGTTATTATCATTTGATAATAAAACAATTTAATAAATTATACACGAATGTTGATTAAAATTTTAGAAATATTTTTTAGATATTAATTTATTTTTACTTATTCAAATTATTATTATTATTATTATTATTTTGTACTACGACATTCTATAAACTATGTTATCAATCTGTACTTGAGCAGTTGAGCCTACCAGGCGTTAATTCAAATAAAATAAAAAAATAAATAATTATTATTTCATTTTAATATATATTGAAAAAATATATAAGTTTTATATACATTTTTTTAAAGGGGATTCGATCAGTAATTTTGCTCTAGCTTCCAAATACTTACATTTAGCACTAGTCTATATTGTTCGTACATTTGCCGGATGACGTTTCATATGTGCAAAGAATATGTGTGAACCATGTATGACGCTTATAGTAAAATAATCTGGACGCATCGTCCTCGTATGTGTGTTGTGGATACAAGAAAAATATATACGTATGTACGTCACTGGTGGCAAGTCCGAGTAACCTGCGACTTCACGCGTATCGTATTCTGACTGTTTGTATATGAGATATGTGATAAGCATATTATATATTGTTATTGAACGATTGTAAAAACAAAAGCAAACTACTCTCGCGCGTGCACACTATTGTCTATAGCGTTGCTGTGTGCAAAATATTATTATATAGGAACGATAAATCTTTATTTAATTTCTTTTCCTTTCAGGACATTACAAGAAAAAAATGGAAAATGGAATCAATCGCACGTAAGTAAACCGTTTTTTTTTTATAGTGCAGGTGAACATCATTATTAAAATAACGTATGTTTCGTCATAGAACGGTACAAAGGTTACCGAGAATAAGTCGGGGGCTGTTCGACGTCGAATGCAGTGAAAACGATTGCGTGGCATTTGAGTGCAAGTTGAACATTACACAGGACACGGACATTAGATGGCAAAAAGATGGCAAGGTATAGTGTGTTTTGATACAACATTTGTTGCTTATATCATATTATTAGCAGTATATATCGCATTTAACATGATAACTATATGATTTCGTTACCGTCTAGCTGGTGAGATTGGACAAAGAGATCAAGTCTGAGCTGGTTGGTGGCGATACGGCTCGTCTCGAAATAGCAGCAGTGGGTCCCTTACATGAAGGACTTTACACGTGCACCGCATTCAATGAACTAGGTCAAGACTCCACGTCAGCCCGACTGATAATATCGGGTAAATAAATAGTAATTTTACTTAAAAATTATTTCATCGTCGCGACACGATACTTATAGCAGCGCATGCCGTCGATTTATTGCATTTATTGTATACTATATTATAGATTCGGTACGAGAAGTTATCGCCAAGTCAATGGCCCTGACAAACGGACAGAGAAAAACCATGCTGGGTTCACCGAAACTCGCGGGTGAGATAATAAATAATAAAAATAAATAACTCATTAGTTTCATTCAAATATTTTGAATTATCTTAAAAATCTTAAAACACACTCACACACTAAACACTGTGAGTTATGACTCAACGTTTTATAATTTTATAACCATGTCTTCGTTGCAACACGTATCCACGCAGGTGAATCAAACGATCGGGGTTCCAAGAGATTTAAACGGAGTAGCGCTCCAAAATTCTACGCGGTTCTTCATGATAAGATAGCGGATGTGGGCGAGACAGTTCGGTTCCAGTGTAGTGTATCAGGCCACCCTCCACCTTGGTCGTCTTGGGAAAAAGACAACCAGCCAATTGGCATTAACAGCAGAATGAAAATACGTGAAGATGACGACAACCGGTCATTGGAAATATGCGACATCACTGCCGACGATGCCGGACTATACCGGATCACGGTGGAAAACAAATTCGGAAAAATCCGAACTACGGCCAGACTTGAAGTGATGAGTGAGTAAATATTTTTATAAACTGCACAATACTAAAGTAAAATACAGATGTGATGAGTATTATATACAAACGTAAGATGGTTTAACAAAGGCGTCTTATTAATTATGACTTTTTAAAAAAAAGATTTTTAGTACAGTCTTACTATAAAAACAATTCCATTAAATCCTAGTTTTAAGAATAAAATAAAAATATTGGAAATATTAAATGTTATACATATATATGATATTATGATCTTAGAAATTTCAAAATTTACTATTAAAAATTATCGTAACTTATACAATATAAAACCTATAGCCATATAAGATGGAAAATTATTTTATTTCTTTGGATAAATTGACTATACTATTCATTATAACATAAACGTATTCAGATATAAGTCATGCTATTATTCATATTTATGACAACAGGTAATTTCATTAAATGGGTAAATGTAGAAAAGAAGTATTTACACCTGATTCTCTACATTCTCTCGTCTTCAATGCATTTCACCCACTGTCATGTTTAATTTTTTGATGGCTTTCTGTGTTATATTATAAAATCAATGATTATGCTACAAACCACAGCTTTTTTATTTTTACGCTGGTCATCTCGTTTGTGATCATTATTATTTTTTATTGTCAGAGACAAGATTTATTTATGTAAAATTACTATGCTTAATAGCACAATCCACGATGTAGGTAAAACGGTGTAGTCACTATTAATTGTACGTATGAAGAATAAATGAGTACCATTTCGGCGGCATTTTACTTCGACAATTGTCCACCAGGAGGAGCTAAAAAGGCCGATTTCTTCTTATACAGCCACCTCATTGAATTGAATTGTTACGATTTTGAAAATATTTTATAAATATTAGTATTGATTAAATATACAATGTATATTTATTCAATGATATTAGCTTAAAGCTATTTTTGATTTAATCAAAGATAATATATCTTATATAACCTAATATCTATGATTTTATATTTTATATATTAGCATATTGATGAGGATTGTTTATTTATTTTTGATTAGTCATTAGTACTACATTGTAGAACTGGAATATCAACTTACTAATCTATCTACCTACAATTTATTATTTTTTTTACACATTTTTAAGATTTTGCTTATTAATATGACTAACAAATGTTTTGTTACTGCATGCAAATCTGGCTATTTAAGTAATAGAAAATTTAAAAGCAGAAAGGAAAAATGTATCACCTATGTTCTATCCACCACAAGTAATACTTGATAGATATTTATTTGTTTTAAAACTTATATTATATTTGATTTTACATATGTAGTTTTTCTTAAATTAATTTTTAATTATAGTATTATTATATATATAAGTATATAACTTAATACTAAAATAATAAAATACATATTCATTATCCAAAACACCAATAATAATGAGCAGTTGGTTTTTTAATACAATTTAAATGTTTGCATAATGTCATTTAAATAAAAATTTTCTCCAGGGTAGTTACATTCTAAGTTAGGTATCTCTTAGAGACTTTAAATTTTTAGTATGACTGACAAGTACAATGTTTGAATAGGTATAATCTAAATTATATATTGTATTCTGCCAATAAATTATTTTTAAATGTATAATTAAATTATCTATACATTTAAAAAGTTTATAAATGTAATATATAATTTTAAAAAAAGAACGGGTGGGCCTCGCTTTGCTGTACAGTTGGGGGTGGAGTGTACCTAGTTTATAGGATAGGTCATTATTACAATGGATTTGTTAAATTTGAATGCAATGATAGATATCATTGTATACAAATAACGATTCTGAATGGAGTTAATATGTTTGTCTAAAATGTGTATATAATAATATAGTATTTTATATTTAAATTGAATTATAATGCAATTTCGTAAAAATTTAAATTTCAAACGGTCATAAAATTTTTTCCTTTTGGTCCGGTAGAAATTTTTTTATATATTTTTGAAGATAAGCTTATGGAAAAACTAGTGTTAAAATTTTGAACCTTAAGTATAAACAGAAAAACTTTTATGAATTTTTATCTACAAAATAACTTGCAAATTATCGTGATTTTGATACATTTTATACAAATTTGAGCTTTATGGGCTAATAAAAAAAATTTGAGTGAAACGATCTCCGATATTTTCTAGTGAAGATAAGTTTAGCTTATTATAAACTTTGTATTAAATTTTCGAGAGTTTCGGTCAGCCAATTAAATTTTATAGTTGTTTAAAAAAAAAAAAGTTTACAAAAATCGAAAATTTAAATTGTCTTGAAATTAGTCAAAATATTTCAAAATACTTTGAAAACTTAACCATGTATAGAGAACACCAATATAAAGATTTGATGAAAATTTCAAGTTGTTATGCTTTTTCGTTTTTGAATTATAGCATTTTAAAAAAAATGTAGTTTGTAAAAACGTGATTTTGCGTAAAATTTCCTGTTTTTTCGTAATTTTTTTATCGTTTTTTTCGATTTTTTCAAAAAGTATTAAAAAAGTTGGATTTTTGACTCACCCAAGTGCTATCTAAATTCACTTTCCTTTCAGAAAAGTTGCTGTTTAAGAAAATCGAAGCCTTTTTACTACCAAAAGAGGTGTCGTCAGACACAAAAAAAAAAAAGAAAAAAACACATTGTAAAATCAATAGATTCCATCACTCCGTTCAGAATCTAAAAAAAAAAACACACATCATTGTAAAATCAATAGATTCTATCACTCCGTTCAGAATCTAAAACTACAAAACAGCTAATACAGGTATTCTGGTATAAACATAAACATTTTAAAATTATTTATCTTGCAGGACTTACTATCTGTATGTAATAATAAAATACTACGGAAAGATAGGAACTTATCCGTAAAAGATGTAGTTTGCGATTTACATTTTAAAGAGGACGATTTTTTAAAATATGATTGTAAAATGTCTGTCAATAAAATACATTGAATACGTCCGGCTTTAAGAGAAAATGCTATTCCATAGTATTATAATATTATTAAGTGCATATTTGATTATATTTAGTTGTGAATGTTGTGATATATTAAAAATTTGAATGAATATTCAATTTTGATGTGAAAAACATAACCGCGGACAATAAACCATGGCAATGCAGATTCCATACCGTCTCGATAGCAGCTGCAGGCCTTTGATCGGCCTTATAGCGCTACTTAGCGGAAGACGCGCTAATCACAGTGCCGTCTGGTTAGTATTCACTTTTAATCTAGAGTGACTACACCGTTTTATCTACATCGTGACATGACCATGACTGATTGCGTTTCTTACATCCCACCATGTAAAAAATAATATATCTTATGTAACCGATGAATCGAATGTGTGACGTATTATAATATTTTACAAGATGCAATCGTTGAAAATGAGAATCTCACGATTGTTGTATAGAGCTGCAGGTATTTGATGATAGATATATCGAAATGTAAATTAAAAAAAAAGGACGAAGACCGTGGTCAATGAGTATGACTAAGCATTTGATAACAATTCCGCTGGGAAACGACCTTATTAATGTATAATATAATATATTGTAACAATTGGAGATTATTATGTTTACTGTGTGTAATGGTTTTTTTCTCAATACATTCATATTATTTCTCTTGTTACGGAATTTGAAAATAATTAAGAAAAGATTAATTTTTGTTTTACGTCATATCCACAACACGTGCACAGCCCATCAACAAACAAACGACGTCAAAATTACTTCATTGACTAACGGTAGGAGACAATCCGGGTCGACAGCTTGTGCGGGGGAAAATTTCACGCTTAGCTGTGACATACGGGGAAACTCGATGTCGGAAGTAACCTGGTACAAGTGAGTACTTATATGATATTATACACACTCGTGAATTTATTTTGTTCATTGAAAACTATGGCTTTCTTTAGATGTAATTAAAATTGTTTGTGTAAATAGTTTGAAATTAATTTGCAAATCGTACAGAGTTTTGGTGCTTGATCATTTATTTAACCTTTTCAAGTATTTTTTTTTCAACATTTTAATCATCTAAAAACTCTGTCTTTGTACGCACGCAGAAACGATGAGGTAGTTAAATCCGGTGACAGAGTGACTTTGAACCAAGACGACCTCGCGGCCAGACTTTCGATATCGAACCTAGAGTTGGCGGACACAGGCATGTACACATGCATAGCAAGGTGCAAGTCAGGTGTCACCAGATGCTCGACAGAACTGTGCGTATTTGACACGAAACTAGCGAAAGACTCGTATCTACAACCTCCAATATTCGTCGAGGGTCTTGTTCCTATGCGCATAGCTGGAGAAGGAGAACGGCTCGAATTGACCGTAAAACTTCAAGGTAATTGATCATGTTCTGATTACAACCTCTCATACCTCCACCACGTGTACTATTTTGTAGACCCTTAAACACAGTGCTTATAATATATTATTAATTATTATTATACATATAATATGTAAAATACTGTTTGCTATTATTATTATTATTAATATTATTTCTTCTTAACGCGGAAATTCCGAGTGTACTAAACCGTTTTGTTGAAAGTCATATATAAGTCATGAATAATCAATATACACATTTGTACCGGTAGGCAGTATATACAAACATGCGATCGCATCGTTGTAGTTCTGATGTTTGACCCAAACTACAGTCAAACGCCATATGCAGATCTGCGTGAAACATACGCATTATTATTAGCATTATATTAGTACGCATGTTTCTGACTAATCATTAACATATTGTTATTGTTCACGCCGTCGGTATTCCTATGGCTATAAATCGACATTCGTCCTAGCTGAACGGTAAAAATCGAAGGGCGTTATAACCCGCAATTAATGTGTTATCGAGTACGTCGATGTTGTCATCGACAAGCTATAAAACCCGTTACATTCAATAGCAGGACGCCATGCCATTTAATTGTTGAAAACATAATATGATATTTTAATGATTAATTAATTCATTAATTCTTGTAGTAAACTCCAGCTGGAAAATCGTTTATCGAGTATGTGGTATCATAGATTTCAAATTTATAATCGTCCGCAAGTATCGTCACATGCACTCACTATCAGCTTTTTACTTGTATTTCTGCAGGTGCAGTTCCTATGAGTGCCACGTGGTTCAAAGACAACATACCCGTTCCAGATTGTGAAGACTTTGCATACATGGTGGGTAACAATGGCAAATTTAGTCTGTCCATAGTTGATCCTTTCAGTGCGGACAGCGGAAATTACAGCTGCAAGGTAGTGAACACGTTTGGCGAAGCCGAGTCTCATGGTCAGCTAGTGATAAAAGGTTTGAAATTATCTATGTGTTATTATACATAATATAATGATTAATGTCCACTATACACTCATTATGACAAGATAAACTAGCATATTTTGCAAAAACATTAGATTTCTTGCAATTTTAAATCATATAAGAAGCTGCAACCCTATTATTATTTTAAGAATGGTGATACAATTATATCCTTTCCCAAATTGAAATTGATCTAAGTACCTACCTATAGTAGAGTACCTATCTATTGTATTACATTTTCATTGGATACGATTATTATGTATAATTTGCCTTCTGGTAGTTCGGTATTTTAAGCTAGGTCTTGATTTTTCAAATTATTAATTTTTAAATTTGCGTAAAATGTATGCAAATAGAAATTGAGAATCTCCCTGTGCAACGAGCGACCCTGCAAGACACACACGTAGTGTCGACAGAGTTGAACAATAATTCAAAAGTTTATGAAAAAAATGCATGTGACATCCCTCAAAATGAAGAGCTGATTGCCACGGCGGTCACTACCCCGCTTCCAGCAACCATACTCTGGGGTCCTTGCGACACGACCGTACTGCGGGGCGCCAGAGTAGTGTTGGAGACGTCGTACGCTGGAAATCCGGAACCTTGCATCCAATGGTTGAGAGCTGTAAGTCAAAATTGACATGCGAATACAAATAAATAAATGAATACATTTTTTAATAATTACTATATTCATTATTGTATCAGGGTAAAGTTCTGGTGGACACCGACGAACGATTGCGCATAACCAACGCTGACTGCATATCAAGTTTGACGATTGACTCGATAACGGCAGACGATTGTGGCAAGTACATCGTCCGTGTGGATAATGGACTCGGAAATGATTATCATTTCGCTTCAGTCGCCGTCGAAGGTACGCGTTTTGTTTGCGGTGGTTTTTATTTCTAAAATTTTAGATTCTGAACGGAGTGATGGGATCTATTGGTTCTACAATGATGTTTTTTTTTTTTTTTGTTATTTATTTTTGTGTCTGTCATGGGGCAGTTAAAATGCTTCGATTTCCTCAAACAGTAACTTTTCTGAAAGGAAATTGAATGTAGATGGTATTTGTGCATATAAAAATCAAAATTTTTCAAAAATTTTTTAAAAGCATCGAAAAAAACGGAAAATTTTACGCAAAACCACGTTTTGACAAATTACATTTTTTAAAAATGCTCTAACTCAAAAATGAAAAACCGCAAATACATTAAATTTTCACTAAATATTTATATTGGCGTTTTCTATATATTGTTAAAATTTCAATGTATTTTGATTTTTTTTGACCTATTCATAGACAATTTAAATTTTCTATTTTTCTATGATTTTTTTTAAATATCGATAAAGAAAATTCGGCTGGTTAAAAGCTTATGAAATTGTAATGCAAGATCTAATATAAGTTATAATTGATGTATGTGAAATAAATTTAAAATCGTTCTTCACAAATTTTTTTATAAGTCCATA
Organism: Chaitophorus viminalis; assembly: GCA_025469195.1. Taxonomy (NCBI): domain Eukaryota; kingdom Metazoa; phylum Arthropoda; class Insecta; order Hemiptera; family Aphididae; genus Chaitophorus; species Chaitophorus viminalis. The sequence goes on from JAIPRK010000598.1 coordinate 116,675, forward strand.
AAATTCAAATTTCTATGAAATGTGTCGAAATCGCAATAATTTGCATGTTATTTTGTAGTTATAAAAATTCATACAATTTTTTCTATTTATACACAAGGTTATCCATAAGTTATTCTTCAAATAACTGTAAAAAAATTTCTAGTGGATTTTAAGAAAAATTTTTTATGAAAATTTAAATTTTCACTAAATTGCATAAAATTACGATTTATCCTCAAACGATTTTAAATATCTGTTATTATTCAAAAAGTATTAGTCCCAGAAACTTCAAACTTTTACCAGTTGTTTAGATTGGCAATTTTTTTTAGTCATTTTTTTAAGAAATATTATACTGATTTTTAAGCAACTTTTTTATGTTTTTTTTTTTGATAATTGTCGATAAAAAAAATTCGGCTGGTACAAAATACTTAAAAATTTAATAGAAAGTTTATCAAAAGTTGTTATTAGTATCATTTTAAAATTATTCAAATCCCTTTGCACAGTTATTTTTTATAAGCGTTTGAAAAGCAAATACTGACATAATATTTGATATTAAATACAATCATAATATACGTATTATGTAATATACCTATTCTGGACTAACATATCATCTCTGTTCAGAATCGTTATTCGTATACAATAATATCTATCATTGCATTCAAATTTAACAAATTCAGCGTAATTACCTACCTATTAACAATGTCCACTCCTCCCCTACTGTATAGCAGAGCGAGGCTCATCCGGTTCTTTTTATAATTATTATTATTCTACTCTCCTTGTATATACACGGTGCTACATAGTAATTTGTGCGACGTAAGATAGAAGAAAAAACATCAAACTGTCATGCACGTAAACAACAATAATTATTATATATAAGTACAACTATATAGCTATTATGTACAGCAATCTGAACCACTCGAACTGTATATATGACTAAATAAAGTGATCACGTCGCATGGCCTTAGTGTTCCATTAACTAAAACTGACGAGACGTGCAAACACTGTACACACTACACATATTATATGATATTAACAGACATCAAATTTATATATATATATATATATATATGTATGTATTCACTGACACAAAAAAACCATAATATTCGTATAAATTGATTATAGCAGTAATAAAGTTTGGTGTACTTTACGTTTTGGTCAAACAAAAAAAAAACACATGAAACTTTAAACTACTATTAATAAATAATAATAATAATAATAAAAAATATAAATAAATATAAATATAAATAATAATAATACGCAATATTTACACCGCTGCAGGCACATACATATGTGCTTATAATTAATAGAGCTCCAGATTACCCGACACCCATGTATATAAGAAGATTGGCCTTGATGGATATCAATGCGTCATCGTATACAAGAAATATATCACAATAATATCATACTTTTCCGATTTTTAGAATTTTTTTATACCTACTTATTTTATAATGTTTAATTTTTGTGGAACCTAAGTTTTTGAAAACACTTATAATTCATTCATTTAACCTATAAACCTCTGAACTTCTGTATGTATGTATGTATGTATGTATCATATTATCATAATATAACCTAGTATTCGAACACTTAATCACGCGGACTCTGTGTACCACCAGTAATATATGTGAAATCATCAACCACGAGAATTTCAAAGGTAATATCACGTTTTAACTATCACAGTTATATATATATATATATATATATATAAGATACACACATTTTTATACAATAAATGAGTGCACCATCGTTAATATACCTATCATTAATGCACTTGACTGTAGTGCAATTCATTCAAGTGCAGTTTTATACTGCACTATAAATGCAATGCTTTGATCTTTTTAACTGAAACTTCGTGGACGCGCATTATACATAATACTTTATAGGTTTAATATTATACAGTGAAAATGATTGACACATTTTATTTTTTGAACTTTTCGATCTCTTCATATCGCATGTTACGGTTGCACGGTTAGAGAGAGGGGAAAGACTGCAGCCATGTATTTCGCATAATTACGATGTATATATTAATAAATTGTATACATGCATATTATGTATGTGTGACAGTTATTAAACAATATCATATATTATTCTCTATTATAATATATAATACTATTATGCGTACACTAGAAGTAATTATATTATTATACACTTGACGGTTAATTTTACGTCACACTCGTTCATTTTTTCCCTCTACGACATATGCCAACCGCATAATAATTATCGGGTCCTTGTGCACGCACTACCAACACACATATACATACGCGCGATTTGCGCACTTGAATCACCGCCTAATTCCTATACACGCATTTAACTATATTATAACATGACATCGCAACCAATGGCGTTATAAGTACACATCGACCGTACATCGCAGTCATACGTATAAATTATTTCCGAGGCGACGACGTTCGAACGTGCAGGTGCATGCCATGTGTGATATAAATATGTAATATTGTATTGTGATAAATCGAATCTTCTCGAACCTAGATTAAATAATCTAATCGGTTGGGTTGACGAATTTTTATTTATTATAGTTTTCGATCGAATTTTGTCGAAACTCGAAAACGACGAAAACGCATAAACGAGATGAGATCACGGAAAAAAACTTCTGGGTTTTTATAAACTCTATTATTATTATTTTTATTTATTATCTAAAATGTACTTACTCCTAATATATGACTCAGATCAGTTATTATTTATCATTATAGTTAATATTAACGTAACATAATTAAAATATTACCATGATAATAAGTTCTATTATTACAATTTATTATAATGATAATTGACACTGTACAATACAATAAATAAAGTTACAAACAGGGTTAACAATGAGTCATAATGAGTTATAAGAGTGGCTGAACTATCATGAAAAAAATTAAAATGTCCTATTATAGTTTTTAATATTCCAAATTCGTTATAAATTATAATGTATTATATATAATAAATGTGAATGTGGAAGTGTAATAGACTATACTAGTACAACAATAATTAAGTATACTTGTTGCATAACAAGACGGATTATTGTTATATCATTATATTTAAAAATACTCATCTCGTTCAATGGCGATAAGTAATAATTAATTAATATGACGATATAGATATTGGCAGTATATTAACCGTATAATATTGTCGTAATAGACGACAATATTGTAATCGCTAGTAATCATTATCATATATAATATGATTGTTTAATCAAATGATACGCGTTATTTTCAGGACCTCCGGACCCACCAGCCGGCAGACCCGTGGTCTCCGTGTCCGAGACCAGTGCAGACGTGACGTGGCCCAGTCCGGCGTATGACGGCGGTTGCATGGTCACCGGTTACAGCGTGGAAGTGCGACCATTCAACCAGTCCGATTGGAAGCTCGTGGCTGACAAGTGAGCATTTCTCGCATACGTAGTTAGGATTGAGTATAGTTCATTTTTTCCTCACAGCTCGCTACCGCGCTGCAACGATATTATTATAAATTATTAATATAAAATGTATACCATGTATGTACAACACGTTCAGGACCCGCGAATCGCAATAATAATATGTATTAATAACAATAACATCAACGACCACGGTAATCGTAACTCTATACGCACGCTTAACGATTGAGTATAATAATATTATGTGTATCGTACGCGACTTGGACGGCTAATGTTGCATTACCGTCGCTGCAGCCTGCAATGCACCGGATCGACTGCATTTGAGTGCACGTGTCGGAAACGTATTACATACCTACTATTATTTTATAATTACAAAACTATACGTACGTTTATCCTATCCACCCGTGTCGCAACCGCCAGCCGTATACAGGCCCGGGGTACTTTCTAGAATGTTGAGATTTTTTATAGTGAAAAAAAAACATAGATAATAATAATAAAAGTGATATTATCGATAATATTAAAGTAACATATTAAAATATATATATTATTTTATATAAAATGACAATCTCGTCCGAATACCATAGGGCATAGACAACGAACGGGCGTCCGCGTTCACACATATGTCGTTATAAATTTATAATGATATCATCGTAACGATTCTCTCTTCGACTCGCATAAAATATTACGATCGAATACATACGTGCAAATCGCTCTCAAATAAGTAACGTGAAAAAAAAAAATTAGAAAATCGACACGTGCACGTTATATTCTTAACACCAATAATAATAATAGAATATATAAATTTATAAAATTTAGTTCCGACTGACGTGTTATGTCATTTTTTTGGCCCTTAAGCGAAAGCAAATAACTAAAAAAAAATAAAATAAAAGATTATATTCCCATTGTGTTTGAGCGCGTCTACGCTTTCACTGGGATTTTCCTTGGAGACCAAATCGTGGCGATCGACGTGCCTAAACATGCCAACACGTGCCACTCATGTATAGCCACATAGAATATAGATACAACTACTAGGTACACGTGCATTTCAAGATGGGTTTTTTTCTCTTCACTCCGCTCGTCCTACAACCACGCGGAGAATGCCATTACTAATAAAAATACAAGCCAATAATTATTACATTTACGTCGGTCGCGGCAGCACTGTTGTAAATCATAACATAATTATTATGTATTGAGTGATCTGTGATTGTGGCATTTTTCTCATTATTCAGGTGTCATTCGTTATCACACATTGTCCGAGGTCTGGCGCCTGGCGAATCATATGTGTTCAGAGTCCGAGCGGAAAACATGCACGGATCGAGTGAAGCAAGTCTGGAATCCATACCGGTGTACATATTGCAAACAGGTAACGAAACGCGTACGACGGCGGCTTATTAAAATTATTAACTATCATCACCGCATTGTGATTATAGGTTTCTTCTCCTAATATTATGTAGTTATAATTAATATTTGCCAGACTGCCTAATAGTATAGTGAATCTATGAATGTTCATATGGGATGAAGAGGTGAAGATGAAACTATCGGTACATATTGGTTAGGTTAAGTCAAGTTAGCGTTGAAAATCTGCAGGGATTGTCACAAATTCGAGTTTGTCATAATAAAAATAAAAATAAATATTTATAAAAATTGCCATAATTTTTATATACCTATATATCTTTTAATATTGCAATCTGTTTTAATGTATTATAATTATATTACAGAAATTTTATTCACAACACATATAATAGGTAAATATTATACTTTACATTCGTGTCCTATATGATATATGTATAATTATTATCGCTTTTGACTTTGATCACCATTACAATTTACAGTTCCATGTCTTGTGGGTTTTAACTTTTAAATGCAATCAAAACTTTTAAATCGTTGATATACACATAATACTTTATATGCATATTTCTGCGATAATGCGATTTCACTTATGGGTGATTACACCAAACTCGGCCGAGTTTCGGTTATTTTCGCCCGCCGCCGTTTACACAATGTAATTATTATTAATAAACCAATAAACGATTACGAATATTGACTGTACAAATTACCATGACTGTTTGCTACATTCGTCTGTAGGTCCGATGGTAAAGCCATGATATTCAATTAATGTATAATAATGCGACGTGTGCATTATTATAAACGTCTACGAACGCCTATATATATATAAAAATATATGTATAAATGCCTGGCGCTAAGAGTGGGTGAGAAATAAGAGAGATTGTAGGCAATACATCATATTATGACGATGTTTTAATCAACATTTGAATTCAACAAATAACCGTTTTTACACCATTGTTAATTATACATTATCTATAAATATACTATAGCTAGCTAGCAATAGTATATAGTGACGATGACGAAATACGAGTTTATTTTAATTATTAATTTCGAGACTCTCGAGTTTACTAATGCGAGCCATTCGCTTGTCCACAATGATATATATTTATACTTGCGTTCGTACATGAAAAATATTTTCAAACGTTTTTATTCAATTATTTTTTAAAACGATATTATTCACTCGCCCGAAATGTTTTTGTGATTAAAATTTAATTTATAAATAAAACGGATACAACAATAATACAACGCATTTTATACCCCAGACGGTGATTACAACAAGTTCGTATGTGTTTATAACAATATAACTATTACAATAACAATTATACTTTTTTACATGTTTATATTTTTTTTGTATTAAGTAAATTACTTTTATATACCTACGTCAAATAGTTTGTCAGCCTAAAGTTGAATTGTAAATAACAATAATAAATAAAATCAAATAGTAAAAATAAAAAAATACTTAAAACTAAAGTCGTATGAAAAATAAATACCTATCGAAACTATTTTAAATGTATTATAATTTATAAACGTGAAATTTTTACAATTACAATAGATTGCGGGAAGTTTCAAAAAAAAAATTCTTTGCATAGTTAAAATCTTATTTTAGTAATAATTAGATACATCACCTATATGTAACAAAAATGAATAATCAGTTGTTTTTCTATTGTGTATAATATAGATTATGAATATTTATAATTTAAATACTTAAATAAGATAATCTTAATAATTAATATTTTAAATAATTATTTAAAATTTTTGCTATGAAAATGTAAATTAAATTTATTTTCATAACATTTCATGTAATAATGTTGTACAATTTTGGAGTGAAAAAAATGCAATTATTTGTTACAAAAAAAAAAAATAATAATAATAATAATACTCTTTCAACAAGAAAAAAAATGTATTTAAAAAGGGCGTTGCGTGATATAAACATACATGATACACAATACGTAATAAGTAATAACGTACCTATTTGCTATATATACGTATTATGTATAACTAACGATAGAGAGGTAGGTATATTAGGTATATACGAGCATTTTGGATTTGATGTGAATAACATCTAATGTCTGCAAAAAATATAATTTTCTTGTATTTTCTTCGAACGAAAATACAATATTACAATGTATATATTGTAATGCATTTCAATGTCTGTTTTCTTATAACATGTGTTAATACATATGTATACCTATACTATTATATATTTCGTGAATACATGTTTAGATTACGGAAACACGCTGGTGCCAAAAAAAGTAAACATAGAGAACGGTGAACTTTTCACCAAACAATATGATGTGCTGGACGAGCTCGGCAAAGGCAGATACGGCGTAGTGCGCAAAGTAAAAGAACGCGAGACCAACAAATATTATGCTGCCAAATTTGTCAGGTGCATCAAGTCTAAAGACAAGGAGAAAGCGCAAGAGGAGGTGGACATAATGAATTGCCTGAGACACCCAAAGCTCTTACAACTCGACGCGGCCTACGATCACCCCAGGGAAGTGGTTATGGTCACTGAATAGTAAGCATTGTTTGAAAGAATTACTGAACACTGAGCAGTGTTAACACCTATAATACAATAAGTGCAATGATAAGACCGTTTTATTTTTTTTCTAATAATCTGTACCATTTATACTCTACTCTATAGTAGTGTATTATTTAACACCCAATATAACAGCATTTTTGAAATTTGGATTCATTGTAATTTCATGTGTAAAAAATCACTATCGTAGTTTTCTAAAAGTATCTATTTTTTATCACAATTTCAAATATAATAATAGTGTAATCGAAATGATAATATGTGTATTTACGGAATATAACTGATCTAAAACAATAGGAAGTAAAACGTTCTAATAGGTGTACAGTAACCGTTACCGCAAAAGATGAAATTTTGTAATACCAGTTAACAAAAAAAGAACATAATATTATTTTTGATGGAAAAATTTCATCATAATGTGTTATGAGTCATGATCCAAAATGATATTGTTTTAATAATAATTCACTAGGTTTTCATGTATATAAGGCATAGGTTTATTTAATTGAAATATTTCTTAAACAATTAATTATGGGTCTCGAATAATATAATTAGAAAAATCCTTGTATAAAAATTAAAAATGCATATTATAAATGTAAGTCTCAACTCTCAAGTCTCCTTATGTTTAAAATATATGCGTATCGCGTATGTTGTAATTCAACTTAGTTATTATTGACGTGTACATCTTAAACCTCATATTGCATAATTTATTACCTATTTTAAATGTACTTATAGACTTATATTATATAGTAGTTAACACTATTGTTAATGATAATAATTATTATTGAGTACTACTGCACAATACAGATTATAATGAAATAGGGAAATAGGTGGTGCTGTTAAAAATATTCTCTCGGTCGGCTATTGATGAATTGATAATTTTTAAAATATCTCACATTGCACATATTATTATTATTATTATAAATTCCAAATCAGCGTTTTGAATCAAGTATATAGACATGGATTAATTATTATAATTTATTTTCACCTCAATTTTTCAAGTTAACAGTAAATCATTTTTTCAGCATTTCTGGCGGCGAACTGTTTGAAAGAGTAGTGGCTGACGATTTCACGCTCACAGAAAAAGATTGTATTCTGTTCACCAGACAGATATGCGAAGGAGTCGATTATATGCACAAACAAAATGTGGTGCATTTGGACTTAAAGGTTAGACTGAAAATAAATTAATGTGGAGCGATTACTACCATCTCAATAATTACTATAGATCATAGTATATTATAATTTATAAGCAATGGAATAATAAATAAATATAAATAAAAATATAACAAATAAAAACACAATAAAGCTGATTGGTTTTTATTATTTATTTTTTATTTTTTTTTGGATCAGCCGGAAAACATTATGTGTCAGTCGCGGACTTCGCATCAAATTAAGCTCATTGACTTTGGACTTGCTCAAAAAATTGAACCAGGAAAGCCAATCCGGGTGCTATTCGGTACGCCGGAATTCATACCACCGGAAATTATCAGCTACGAGCCGATCGGAGTGGAGTCCGACATGTGGTCCGTGGGAGTGATTTGCTATGTACTGTAAGAAACTTTTCCCGTTTTCCGTGTTCTGTTCCCACTTTTCAGTCGATTTTTCTTTTTTCTCTTTTTAGGTTGTCGGGTCTATCACCGTTCATGGGTGACAACGACGCCGAAACGTTTACCAACATAACGAAAGCCGAGTTCGATTTCGACGATGAATCATTCGACGCCATCTCTCAAGACTCCAAAGACTTCATAAGTGCGCTTTTGATTAAAAGAAAAGAGTAAGAGAAATTTTTTTTTCTTTTGGAATCGAGAGCTCACTTCATTATTCATTGTTAACGACTTTCGTACTTTTTCCAGCAGTGGCACGCTTAGTGTGCTTGTAATACTAATCTTGTACCAATTTTTTCTAGAAAAAGACTTACTGCTAGAGAATGTCTAAAACACAAGTGGCTGGCGCAACAGGACATGGACATGAGTTGTGTGATTCTTAGCACAGACAAACTCAAGAAATTCATCATCCGACGGAAATGGCAGGTTGGTGACAACGCGGTTAAAATTTTGCGGTCGGACTGTTCATCCCGGGAGAATGGGAGTGCTTAACTGTAAATCGAAGCTGAATCGAGTTCTCCAACACAAATATCTCCCCCCCCCCTCCTTAGGATCTGTTTATCAGTAGAATACCATATTTTACATTTCAGTTCTCTCGGTTTACATTATTGTAGACGTTTAGTATTATAGTGATGTTAATAATATACGCTTTTGTAATAACTATTACCTATAACAAGTCATACAGCATACGTTTAGAGTGATATTATATGACATTATTCAGTATAAGTTATTTTGAATGATTATTAAAAAAAAAAAAATTATAAAATATTTGAATAATACTCTGGTTTAAGGATTTTAAACTGTATTCACAATCGAATATTTTAGAAATTAGTTATGAACTAGGCATTAGGTGTACCATAAACCATTTAACGATTTACTTAACTACGTTCTTAAACCCATATTTACTAGTCTTATACTAAATGAAAATGTTTTCTCATTTTTTCTCTCGAATAATGGTCAAATAAATACTTCTCTATAAAAACCTAAGGATATTTAATCATCCGAGTTAATTGTTGATAGAAATCAATTCAACATCAAAATTTAAAAGTAAATTAAACGTGTTTTGGGCACATTAAAAATAAATATAAAATCCTTTTTTTGCATACTAATATTCCAGTCTACAAGCGTAAAAAAATGTCAATGCTCTCCAAAAAATATAATCACATCCTCCGATCCAATTTGTTTCTTAGAAATTAGTTTATTAATATAAGTATTAGAGAGTCAAAAGCCGAGCGTACACAATAAAAACAAAATTATTGCATATTACAATTTACGAGTAATAAACGAATAGCTAATAGTATCATGCAGTATAATTAATATAATAATATAATCAATTGTGGTTCTTCATTTTCAATGACTATATCAAACTCTTAGAAAACAAAAAATGTATCCAGCTTATAAGTTAAAATAAAATACTCAAATATAACATTTATATATTATAGTATATATATATATATATACTATAGTAAATTTAAAAGAAGTATGCGCATCACTCCTAGATATGTGTTAGATGTTAATGATGTTAATATTATAAAAACCATGAACGGATATCGGAAAATAAATTGTTTTATCGACAGTATTCTGTGCTCTTTCGACGATTATACTTTAAACAACACTTAATTAAATTGTTCGTGTGCGTTATAAACGTTAATTAAATAAAATATCCACATCATAGTTTTTATTACTTCTTGTAAAAATTGTTTTACCATTGTTTACGTAGCTCGCATAACAATGCACAGTACAATAATGATTATACGTGCTAAGAATTCATTAATAATTAAAATAATTGCACGTGACGTGAAAGTGAAATTGAACCGGGTACACGTAAAGAAACTGTGATAGGTACCCCTACGCAACATTTAATTGGAATGTAATACGAATATTATAATACAGTGATCGAAAAGCGGTAACGTGATAACGCGATTACACAATCAACACAAAAATGGCTTTGGGAAAACGAAACAATAGTAGCCACTATAATATTATAATACTATTAGCATGGGCACGACGAGGGTGAATTAGAGAAAATATCTTAAAAATCGATTGGTTCTGAGTTTCCGACAAGGTTTCAATAGAGTTTATTAATTAGTGGTTTCACATCAATATTCAATACTTATAAAGTTTCAATGGTATGTGATTGGCTTGGAATCGTAAGCATCGTACTCTTGAGTTCCATTAGAGCGATTTTAGGAACAATATTATTTTTATCCAACAAGATACATCCAAATATTCAATATAGACAATAACTTACACCTAATATTTGGATTTATTTTTAAAATATGTTTTAAATTTTATTATTTTCCATAACTTTTTTAAATTTAAGATTTTAAATTATATCCATTTGAAAATATCCTATACTACAAACCTAATTAAAAATGTTATTTCTGGTAGAGGTTTGGTCAAAATATTTTGTGGTTACGTTATGGTTATCATATTATATATGACTTTTTTAGTAATAATAAAAATAATAATTAAATATTTAACACCCCATTTTTATTCTTCTGTCAATAAATTGAGTATTTGGAATTTGATTGGTATTATTTCGTTTACATTTTTAAACATTAAACCATGGTCCTTTTTACTTTTGTACTCTTTGATATTTTTTTTAATTTCTTATAATACTGATGAATATATAAATTTAAATATTATCATGCAGAAAATATATTGTCAGGGTTTTTGATCGAAATAAAATACTTTCTTCTTCAAAAAACGCATGATTTCAAAACAGGTATTTCGATCAAAAAGTCTACACAACAATATGATTCACTCGCTACTGTTCAATATTGACGCCAAATCAGTGGACATTTTTTTTAACAGAATGTAGTAAAGAATTGGTAAACCGTTGGATTAAGAGCAATAGTAGGTAGAGATCGAGTGATATTTAAAATGTAAACCCTTTTAAATTAAGATTAATTAAAAATTTACCTCCTTGGCCTTTGGAAACGTAAGAAATTCCTTAGTCAGTAGGAGAGTGAGCAATATCACGCCGTACGTTTCTATCAATCTCTAACAATGGTGAGACATTTGGCTATCGAATTGACACGATAAAAAGCATCTTGTTCATATTTTGTATTTGCACATTATCTTAATAAAATGAAAATTAATTCAATTTTCGCCAAGTATTCAAATAATATATTTTTCTCGAGAACATAACTTGATGTAAATTACGATTTTTAAAGCCAGAGGTTCACCAACTCTGGATTAGAAATTGTGTTTTGTTTTATAACAGTAGTTTTAATTGTGATTAACATAATTGTGTGTGTGTGTGTGTGTGTGTGTGTGCTCGTTTGTGTGTGCTTTTTAACAGAAAACTGGCAACGCTATTCGTGCTTTGGGCAGAATGGCCACCTTATCGGCGGCCAGCAGACGTGGCGGTGGTGCAGGAGGAGGTGGTGGAGGCGGGGGAATAGCCCAACAGTTGAAAATGGCCAGTCTGAGTGAGGAAGAGTCGGTCGGAGAGTTGTCGTCGTCGTCATCGTCGTCTTCTTCACCACTGTCATCGTCACCGTCACCACCGCACCACGATGACAAGCGTAGGACGTCCGTAGTGGCGGTTGACGTACGGCAGCCAAAGACGACTGTGGCCGAAGTGAATGAATCCACGGCGATGGCTGTGGCTATGTGTCGTGGAGGTCGGCGATCGTGTGACGTGCGCAGCGACAGCGGCTTCAGTGAATGCTCGTCCCTCGCCTCGTCATCATCGTCGTCGTACACGTCGTCCACGGCCATGGCCACGGGCTATCATCACGCTCGTCTGTCCACTGAGAAGCCGTTGGCCATCGCCGAGGAAATGTGCCACCAGCCACCGCAGCTACTGGCCACCTCTCGTTTGACCGCCAATGGTGCCGCGGCTACGCGCCGGACGTTACGTTCCCCCGCTCACGTGCTGCTGTCCACTCTAGGTACCGGCGCAGGCATTAGTGGAGTGTGCCAGAAGAACCGGTTGATCTTCGACGGTACGCGGCATCAACGAGGGACCGTCACCGGAGCAGCAGCAGGAGCAGGAGTCGTCGGTGGTACAGGAAAAGTCACAGCTGGTGCTACTACTACTACTGCTGGTGTTGGTGCTGGAGCAGAAGTTCATCGCAAAGAGCCCATCCGCATACAAACAACCGATAATTTCAAAAAAGCCGTCGCGTTTTGGAAACAGTAAATGCAATTGACGATCAATCAATGTAATAAAATTTTTATCATCTTTTATCGGGTTCTATTTTATTAATTTTTCCCCCGCTTACTGTTTTTAATTGTTTTATTAAATCAATATTCAGTGTCAAAATAATATAAAATAATCGAGTAAAATTAATTCACAATATTGCAAGATTATAATTCAACTCTATATTATACTTTACTTATAACTGTTTTTACACTTAGATGAAATATTATTACGCGTGTTATTTGCCAAAGCTTAGACGTTATAATATTAATACACATTATTGTACATATAATATAAAATATTATGATTTAATACATTTTACGTATATACACGCGGTAGCCATATAATTCCCAATTGCGGTTTATTGTATTTTATTATGTCTTCGAATTACTCTACTATGCTGTATATGTATTTTTTTTGCATTTCATATTTGTATACACAGCGTTTCCTTGAGTTGACTGTAAACCATTTATATGACTACTATTATTATTTTATTTATGTATCCGTGATTTTGCCGCTCATTATATGATTATTATTTTTATCGTTATAATCATCATCGCAGGGTCTAATTATAATAGACAAGTCTGCTCTTTATTATAGTTCATCATCGAGACGTTTATTATTATTTTGTAAGGTTATTTTCATGTAAACGTTTGTTTAGTTTCTTGGTGATTTATATTATACCAGAGACATAAAACTACTCACTTTTTTTGTACCTAAAATTACCACAGTCTCCAAGTCAATTTTCTATCCATTAACTCTCCATTAATACGTAGCGATGATATTTCACCACATTTTTAGTATGCAATTTTTAAATTTTAACTCATTTCTTTTCTAAATTATACATCCCTTTGTTTTTTTAAAAAAATGTTATTTTGAATATTTCTACAAACAATAGTTTCCATGCTAACGATGCTTGTAATTAGTATATATCTTTGATCTTATAAGTGAATTATAATCGCCGACAAATTGTAAATATATTGAAAAGAAAAAAACATGTTGATGTATATTATTTACATAACTGTATGTGATTTGTTTATGCATACATTATTATACTATGTGTATAATATAATATAATATATCGTATTACATACTAGGTATATTTTATAAGCAGTAGTTCCTCAAGTGAATCTATTTGAAGAAGTTTTGTATAGGCAACTTTAACTAACGTTAACAAAAAATTAATAATCATTTTTAAATTTATTTCGAAGTAATTTCTTTAATGAAACTAAATGGTATTGTCTTTAATAATTATTAGCTTTATCTAAGGCAAGTTCGTTTATCTCCAAACAACAAATATTATAATCGTAGAACATTTTCATTTTTATAACAATTTCACCACATTTAATATTTTAATGGTAGCAGGAATTCAAAATCAATTTAACTGGGAAATTGAATAAATTTAAGGTATATTTCTTTTAAGTTCATTCCGAGGTAAATATGTAAAAATTAAGTTTAAAATTAAATTCACAAAAATTATTATATATTAACTTATAAGTTAAAATCAACGTATCTAACTTACTTTTGATATATGATGAATTATTTGTGAAATTGGCTTTCTATGAAAATGATTTCCTTTACTTGATTTACTTTAATACCATTATACCAATGTTAAAATTGCTAAAATAATTATTATAAGTAGTACTGTGGCTTAGCGGTATTATGGTATTTCAGGTACCCCAAATATGAATTTTGTATATAAATAATGGAAATTAATAATAATTTTTAAGAAAATTTGGAAATATTTATTTATTTTAATTAGCTTGCGCCAAACAATGTATATAAAAATAATATCAACTAAACAATTTTATTTTAATGTGAACTTTGTTTGCTTGAACTTAATTTTTTGAAATCTGGCTCCAAACTTGATAAATAAACCCGTAAGTCTGAATTTACAGACAGTTTATTGTTCATACTATAACGATAAAATGTTATCGCATTAATAACATTAAATCGCAGACTCTACATTGTAATAAATACACAATTATTAAATTATTGAATATTTCGTTAATAGCAAACTATTTCAGTTACATTAAATTTCAATTTTTCCGTCATTACTCAATTTTTTTTCGCGTACCCCTTGAGATCATGCCATGTACCCCAGGGGTACGCGTACCCCAGGTTGAGAACCGTTGTTCTAGAGGATACTATGGATTGATCGTATGGGCTATAATAATTTCAATAATAATACAAAAGTGAGAAAAAAACATTTAGTTGCATTTTATTGAAAACATTAAATACGTAATAATAATATTATTATATATTGCACATTTAGGTATTGATAAATATTAAATATAATATTATAGGTAGTTGAGAATTCCCCGGCAGGGAAAAACGCCATAAAAACAACGTAAAAACACGAAAACGAGTAATACACCAAACATAATAATTATAATAATAATAATAATAATAATAATTGCAATAATTGTAATAGTAAGATATATACTAAGCGATTGCTTTACATTTTTTGTCCTAACGACGTATTTCCGAAAACAATGTCACGCGAAACGTAAACGCATAATACAATATTTTTATAGAGATTCTAATAGTTATTCTTACACATATTATCAATATACTGTTTGAAAAAATTCGAGTTTATATCATGCGGTCGTCATTTGGTATAAACCTATACGGATAACGGAAAGGAGATATCATGAGAAGGTTGGAGAGGGAATATATAAAATATAGTTTGACGATCCTTCTTCTTTTCTCGCGCGTTCGTTCGATTTATTCATTCGGAGCATACGACTCTTATGTAATAGTATAACACCTATACTATATGTAATCAGATCTATGTATACGACGTATTATCCACAAAATACTATATCGTTTGACGTCTGAGCGAAACTAAATTATATATATAAGAGTAATTATACTGAAAAAACATAATTATATTCTAAACCTATTGTAGGCTGTGTGTGTGTTTGTACAAATATTATTTTTTTTAAACCAAAAGGTGGATGAAAAAGAAAAAAACACTATGAATATATATCACGTACATTTATCACGTGTATAGCGATACATGCAAGTATGGTAGAGTATAATATTATACAGAAGTGGTACAAAAGACAAAGTATGTGTGTGTATGTGAGTGTGAGCAATGTCAAAGTTCGGTTATAATATTTGAAATTTACTTACATGATTTCGCTATACGACGTGGAATATTATAAATTTACACGGTACAACCGGTCCCAGTTTAAGAGCGAAACGGGTAGGTAGACTAATGAATTTGATTTGAATAAAATACTACAATTGAAAATTGAAAACACTTTCATCGAAATTTCACGAAAACTCAAAAACAAATGTATTTCCATTTTACGCTCTTTATCCATGCTTCTTATATTATATTAGAAGAATATATCACCATTAAACGATGAGTATAGTATACTCCCATCGATATCTATAGAACTCGAAAATCGCACTTTTCATTTACAATCTCTAAACATGCGTATTAGCGTATTAAAATATAATCTTCATAACTATAGGTAATTACGTTTTGCAATATGTTACACGGAGAAAATTAATTTCAATGATAATTTACTAGCCATGTTCAACACGTAATATTACCAGTAGACACTAATAATATATAGCAAATTTGAGAAGAGATCAAGGCACTTTACACGCACATATATACTGTGGTAATCAATGGCAATTATAATAACACCGTTACAGATTTACATAAAATTATATTGCTCTAAACATTGGTATATTTCAAAAGTCCAATCAAAATCATTATTATTAGATTTATATCTACAAAGGTATTGAAATTTATTTTTAATAGTCATAACTATTAATTATTATTGTTATCAATACATATAAATGAACAAAACGTAATAGACGAGGAAAAAATGACTAGAAAACGTTGAGATTCAAACAGGTGAATATAAATGCACGAGCATTATTGGTAATACGTAAATCGGTTTTCCCGATCAACTTTTCATTTAGGTAGGTAGTTATATAGTAACTGAGTTCAGAAGATGAATGCGTGAAACGAGCTGTGAAGTTAATGCGTTACTGAAGCACAAACACAAAAATATATAATTCACAAACAATTCACGTATGACTATGAGAGGAGAGCCAATGATGAAGCGTTTAAGTAAGATATACAAAAAAAAAAAAAAACACCTATTTACCGAATTTTACTAAGTATTCAACTACACCGGATTTGTAACACCATGATAATTAAGTAGTAGTTATAGTATGAGATTCTCGTATGGATATTTTAAAATGATAATAGGCACGCAATAGGTTATTCCGATTTTATAGGTAGAAACAACAAGATGAAATTTTTAAAAGTTAAAATGGTCTAGTAAGTGTAACAATATATTAGTCCTTACAGTGCCTTTTTTAAATCTACGAATCATTTGGTAAAAACGATTAGAGTTTTTACTTTTCTTGGATCAACATGATATCAGATTCTACTTTGACTAATACAAGAATAAAAATAAAATATACAACTTAAAACTAATCGAATACAATATTAACAATATACGCGTAGAGAGCTCTGCAAAATTCACAGATATCACATAGATAGTAAGTTACGCGTCCTGAAGAAGGTTTCAATGCCATTATACAATAATATTAAACAAAGCTACTTACATTGCTATAAAATTGTCGTGATTGAAATACTTTTATTGGACAAAAAATTATTATGACCAATAGCAGGATATTATTTTGTATATTAACATTATTGTTTTGATATAATTTTTATTATTATTGTAATATTATACTTTCCGGACTTTGAGGTTTGGATCTGTAATTGGTGGTCAATAATTTCAATTATTGAAAATGTTTGTCTGCTGAAAAAGAAAAATAAGCACAAGATATCCGCGTCGACTCGCAGCCGTTGTGTTTACTGGTGATGGATATTTGGTAATAAAAGCAGGTATCAGACTGATAAAGCATTAATATATTTGAACCTTTCTGAGCGAATAATATTGACATTTTACAGACATGACATAAATTGTACAGAGCCCTCGTATACAGCGATATTCTTCAAATATTGTATTTTACATAATGATTTATATTTTATAATAATACTCGTGTGACACGGTGACATGAAGTCGTGTGATGATCGTCGGTCTCTCTCAGAACGTATGAGCGTTCCTACACACACCGCACCCCAGCGCGAATTCCTCGCCAGTCGCAGGATGTTTGACGTGCAGTGGACATTCATCCACGTTTAAAGCCGTCGCTCTTGGTCCTATGTATAAAAAAAGAGAAAAATACCATGTACAGTAAACTAAGTGAAATGAAATAGGGATAACAAAAAATAAAATAAATAAGTAAACACCGGATGTTTGGCAAGAAATGTGGAGGTAAAGAGGGACATGACGAAACGAAAAATATTTTTTCAACATTCCGATCACAAACCTATACCATTCGACATCCGTATACATTTAATATTTATTATATGCACATAAATATTCGGGTTATGTAATCTATACATAAAAACACAGAGTATCTTACGAGCATATAAGTGCCTTTCAGAAAACACATTGGGGTGGTTATTACCGACATAATTTATATTAACCTCCCCGAATCACTCGAATCAGGTATATGCTATTATAGATTTGTTGTTTCGATGTCAAATTGTAAAAGCATATATATTATTACGTATTTATAATAGCAGCTATTTGTTGGGATTTTTTTCATCTCGTTATTAAAGGCCTAGTTATCAATAATATACGTAATTCTGAAAGGTCTCAGTATACTTGCGTTTTAGCAATTTATTTTAAAACGATGGAGTTATGGTCGTACCAAAATAATGTGGAAAAATTTACTATAAAATCAAAAATTCGTGAAACTAATCGGTTCGTGGATTTAAAATATCATATTTATCCCGGCCGGCATTAAGTTGTATGTATAGCAAACATCGGATTAGAAATAGTTTTATAAATTATTTATTTGTTGGCAAATAATTCCGAAAAAAACAGTATTGTACCATACTAATGTAGACTTTCACATTTTTATATTAAATTTTTTTTACGTAACTTTGTTAGGCTCATATAGGAAGTCTGGGAAATAATATGATCTAAAATCAGTACTTAATTTTTTTGAAATAGGACTTCAACTAAGTACTAAGCTTCCCATGGGTTACTTTCGGTGCGATAGTAAGTTATGTTTTTTTTTTTTTTTTTATAAGGAATTTTGGTTTTTAGAATATACCTTTACATGTTAGTGGCTATTGACATCCTATAATAATAACGGCATACATATTTTATAATATTATAAGATCCTATAATATACACGTTACCTGCGGGGCACGGCGGAAGTTCACTAGGCAATAGGTTGGTGACACGCTGAAAGTCATCGTGGCATGCATTGCAGAAGTGCGTCGTACCGAAGCAGAAGAAGACGGCCACGGAGCAGCAATACCGGCACTTGTACTCCAGTAAGTCAGTGCCGTGTTTGGGACACATTTGAGCCTGCGCTACGTCACTGCACCCGCCACACACCAGTTCGGTCGGGTCGTAATCGGTGCCACCCATGTCCAGCTCGCATCGGGCCTCACCTCCGTAATAGGCCTTCGATAAAGGATAGACATAGGTAATTTTATCGGCAGGTTTATATTATACAGTGAACGTGAACGTGGTAGAAATATACAATCATAGCCCATGGGTAGGTAAGATGACATATTATTATATTTTATATTATGTTTAGAAAATTGATCGATCACTGCTGTTGCTGCAGCGATTTTGAACGTTTTGTAAACTGTAGTCGCGCAATTTTTTTTATCTTTATCCGTATTCGCAGTTTTGAGCTACTAATATCTTATTCTTACTGTCTGAATCGTGAATTGTGGTAAAATCACTGGTGCTCGGTCGATAGGAAGTGCCGTATATTATACTATTACGTATTGGGCCCGCGTGTGTTAATACCATAAATCTACCAATGATTCAATGCCACGATCGGCCGTGGACGCTGATTATATAAAATGAAAAATTATCAACTTTTTTTTATCGTTCTAACATCTAAGTCAGACTAAGTGTAAGTATATTTTGTATTCTCTATAAAATAAGAGTAATAAAATAAACGATTGATAAAAGGATAATATATATAGCTTTTTGTAAACGTAATTTTTCTAAAAAACCGTTGTTCTCAAACATAATACGTAAGCTATGAAGTATCCTGCTACATTCAATCTATTCGATACGTGTAAAATCTATTTTTATTTTTTAAAAATTGTACGTTGAACAAATCGTTCACGATATTTTTTCTAGAAATACTATTTATTGCTATGAGCAAATATAATATAATAATAAAATTATTGAAAACACATGAAAATTCAGACTTGGACGACTTCAAAGTATATTTTATTCTTATAAATTCTAACTGTTAATTCTTTGTTGTGTGAATATTTTCTCTATTTCTCTTTCTTTCTCTTATCTATATTCATAAAGAAAATACATCGTATACTAGTTTTAAAAGTGAATAAATTCCTGTCGATAAGTAAATATAATCTCTAAGAGAGTAAATCGCTATACCGATATACGGTCTGAACGATAATAGCGACATTAAGTCTGACATATGCAGATTTGAACTATTCATCGTACACAAGATTTCAAGAATATTTTTATTCATAATCGCATTTAAATAAGATTCAAGATTTTAATTAAGTATACTCAGAACGTAGATACATGGAATAAAGATGGTTAAAATACTCTCGTTTGGTTTATTATTATTATTTTATTCTATAAATAATAGTGATTATTAGGTGCAACGAGCAGTCTAAAATAAACAGAGTTGAATAATTATAATAAATTTGGAATAAATATTGTTGTCAGCGCCTACTTACTTTTTTGCATTTAAAGCACACGTAGTACGCGTACTTCTCCATGGCGTACACGGATGCATGATCGTTCTTCATGGTGCAATCACCCTCGTACTCCAAACGCATCAGGGCCTTTCGTTTCACGTCGACCATCAGCTCTCTGATCGGGTTCAAAACATCGGCCAAGCACATATGTTCGATGGGAATCTACGAGGTTGCCAAATAAAAGAACGGTTCAACTTGTGTTGATGTCATTACATCATAATATTGAAAGTGAAAACTTATGTCAACAGAAACCCTACTGTAGGAACTGTATAGGTATATATTTTTTTATATTTTCGATTCTGATTCTGGTTTTGAATCTCAACAGTTTTTTTTTAAGAAAAGTTTTGATTCTGGTTTTTCAAAAATGTGAATTAATTAATTTTGAACTGAATGGTTCTAGTTTGTAAGTACTAGTGTACTGGTATAAATAAATATATTAGTATAATTTCGTTCCGAAAAATAACATACTTATTTTATTTAATATCTACTTTGTGAGTACAAGCATAATAGTTTAATTTCTTATCCGAACACGTTTAAATTCAATAAATAAAGTATTAAGTAATTGGATGGATCAAAATGTAAAATTGAATTAAACAAATGTTTACGCAGTATAGGTAAACATTTTTCCTGTAACAAACTCTATTGTACCTATGATGTATAGATTTATTAAAATGTGACATTTACCTTACAAATTGGACATTGTTGAAAGCCGAAAGTAATACGCGGTCCCGGCCACTTATTGATCAACACTCTCTTGCAACATTGATAATGGTATACGTGTCCGCAAATGAGCTGTGAAAAAAATGACTTATTTTATATGCGTCGGCCATACTTTGTCCGGTTATACGTTTATTCGGGTAGAAACGGCAAATGCACTACTAAATGTTCACTGAACTAGCCTAATAGCGTTGTATTCAATAGGCTGTAAGGAATTTGAAAACCGCCAAGACGTTTTATAATATAAAATGTGAAAGCATTACTTTTTCGGCCATGAAACCGTTAATTAAAATGCCACAATGGAAAACTTATAAAATTGTTAAAAACTGGTACTCAAGAAGGATATTTATAGGTTAAGTTTTTTTCGATTAGAGTTTGGTCATCCTACATCCAAATCGAATAAAAAATGTCATGCGAAATAATGTTTGTGAATTGGAATTCCGTAATTTTTCAAATCTAGTATGGCGAAAAATTATGTTTCTACTATACTAGGTGCACACAATTATAATTTACAATTGTGCGATAACAATATTACTACCCATACTAAAATTAAGCTGAAATTAAAAGTGGGTAAATATTATTTTGGTATAGGTATAATTTAAATACTTTAATTGGTATTTTTCTTTTTCCCAAAAAAGATTGTGCATAACCAGATAGTCCGATAGCCCTACGAAAATAAGTATTTAAGATTTATTACCTGTATGGACGGAGCTGCGGATAAAGCATCCGTGAAACAAATCATGCACATATCGTCAGCGTCTTGTTTTAAGGACAAATTCTCGTTGTTGGCACACCCGTGTAGACACGGCAAACATTTTGTTTCGTTTTTTATTCCACCGCACAGATGACCGCATTTTAATATTTTTTGACAACCATTCTGCGCGTGTAGCTGTGATGTTTTAATAGTCATTAGAAAAATGTAATTAACGTCTACATTCAAAATAGAATATAATCACAAGATTTAACGAAAGAATTAAACGACAAATTTTTGTCTTGTTTTAATGACTTTGGTTTGGACATATTCATACCCGTTATGGAAAGCGAGACATATACTATTTTAATAATATACAATACAATAATTATTAAATTTAAAATTTTTTGACGTATAACACGAGTATGGTCTAAAATACATGACGTTTTTTACATCGGGATCAATTTTTAGTATTGTTAATTTTGATAAAAGTATTATAAGAATATAAAAGAAACGTAACATTCAAAATAATATGAAAATATAAAAAACGTATGAAATAATCGCTGTGGTATTTGTCGGAAAGGAAACAGTTGTGCACCGTAGTGCATCTACGAGAATATCATCCAGTTATAATTGAGACGTAGGTACCTATAAAGTGAGTAATTAAGTATATGTTACAATAAAGACCACTTAAAATCCAAAATTTATTTGTGATTTGTAAAAATTAGTTTTGATCAGTTAAACTTAGAATTAACCAGGACTTCAATATTTTAAAATACAATTTCGCAGTGGCGTAGCATGAAGTTTAGTGGCCCTGTGGCCTATAAAAGTTGGAGGCCCTCTTTAATGTAAAAATCAAACAGCGATTTTATGAGGTAAAAAAATGGATGCAATGGATGCTACCTGTATTATTTTAATGCTTATAAATATTTTTTTATCTAATGGTCAACTTAATTTGGTGATCCCGGCCTAAATGCGCTACTGCTGAGTTTTGTAACAAAATCAATTTGTAATAGGTAAGTATTATATTTTATTTTTTTATTTTTTGTCAAGGCGGAATATTGTAGAATTTAGTTAGTGAATTAGAGTCATATGATATTTATTCTTTTTCTTTACACGAGCAGCAGTTTAAAATCAACTGAAAATTATAATTATTTCAATTTTATCAATCAAATATAATTCCGAGTTAATAAACTGAGTTATACAAACTGAAGATTAAAGCATGATTCACACTAGTCAGACACGTACTGTTAGACACCGTATCGTAACGTTCCGGAAAATATTTTAATATTGTAATATTTGTAATTCACATTTAAACGTTTCCGTTCCGTATTAGATTATCTAATGAGTTATATCCCGATACCCATTGTACCTAAATAATGTAATAATAAATGTTATAATCAATAGATATTATAATTAAACTATAAATATAAGCAATAACAATCGTAAGGTGTGGTGGGGATTGTCCAACGCACCGATAAGTTCGATAGGCGATGTACGCGCCGAGCGCAGTCGTGAAATGGTCATCACAATAAACATATGCCATTATAGTATTTATTCAGTGTGTTCATGTTATTTTATGTAGTCCATAATATATAACATAATGAATAACATTATGAATTATGATTATATTATGTTACATGCAACGGTAATAATATACGGGATATGGTGGATCATCTTTATTGTCCGGATAGAATATTTTCATCAATGAATATTATTCTTTAAAGAAAATGTTGAAAAAAAAAATGTACCTATTATATATTATTAATGTTTTAAAAATTCGAAACTTTGAAAAAAATACCCGACCATTTTCTAAAAGAGATATGGAATTATTGAAATCGAACCAGGATGTCAGGTTTATATTTATTTATCTAAATATTTTTGACAGACTAGACCCACTTGATTACATAATGCTTTTCTGTATAGTGCCAAAAAATACAATATTTCAAATTTAAAAAATTAATGTTTAAAAACTGAAAGTTCCTAGAAAACGTTTCTAATCAATATACAACACAAAAAATTTGTCACGCACTGACCACCAATAGCACTTATGATATATAGAGTTATATAAACGACTCTCACGACGTCTTATTTATAGATCTATCGTGAGTTTCCAAGTCGACCCCATTCATACCTGGCACTCATCGTTGGCGCATACGTTTCCAATAGCCAGCAATCCATCGTTGCTCACCGTACCACAATATCGACACACTCCAACCCTGGCGAGCTGATCGTTGATCCGGGCCACCGGCATGGACAAGTCGGTCGAAATCGACGAAGTGTCACGGAACTCGACTAGTGCCTGTAACGTGGCTTTGTCGGCGAGTGCGAGTAACCAAAACAACTTGGTCCGTCCGCATCCTTCGTGCAAATCCACTCTGATTGCTTCTTCTTCTTCTTTGCACACCTAAATAGTGACGAAACAAAAATAATAGTTTTACTGAAAAATACATTTTGTCGGATTGGTCAAGCATCGTACACAGCGTAGTGTATCATTTGATTTTCGATTAAGGATTTTGGGGCACCGACAATTTTCACACCCCTTATTATTATTATTACAACCCGATTATGTTTAAACAAATATTTTATAGCCAGGGAAAAACATTGTTGTAATTTAAATTTTCCTTCTTATATAAGTAATAAATAATAATTTATTAAGTATGAAAATAATTTTTATTTTTCAGAACAATTAAAAGAAAACCTAGAAGAAAATTGATCACTTTTAATAGAACATCTACTAAAATTTTTTTAAGATTTTTACAATTTTTATAGAAGAATTAATCGTTTTTATAGACGTTTTTATTTTATACATTTTATACATTAAAGTAAAAGAATAAATCACAAATAAAAAATTTAATTTCATATTTAAATGCATTTTTAATGATATTCAACATTTCAAATGCATTTTTCAATGTATGTTTTCATGAATTTTTATAGAATAAGTTCCGAGTTTTACTAATAAATAATGTATGGTAACAGCCGATTACTGATAAGTGATAACTGATAATATATTCGCCGAGAAGTATTTATCCCAACATTATGATTGCAGTGATTGAAAATAATATTTTGCTGGTATGTATATTATAAGATTTATAAAGATTATAATAATGAGATAATCTCCTGTACACATTATAAGACTCAAGTTGAAATGTTATTTGACATCAAGTCTCATTATCAGATGGTGTAATTGGTACTATATACAAACATAGGTAGTTTTGAGGAGACTAATACGATTATGCACTACCCTAAAGCTACTGTCACTAATTACTTGTCTCTGGTGGCATTTGGTCTTCCGATGCAAGTGCAGAATTCTGTCACAATCGACGCAAAGATTTCCACATGTGAGGCATTGAATGGCAGCAGCAGTTTCACCGTCGTCGTGATTCGTACACAAGGGCTACATAAGAAAAAACAATACAATTTAGCATGCCAACGTTTTTTTAAAACATGGTGACATATATTTTGAAGTGTATATCATACTCACCCTGGGCGGTACGGGCTTCAAATTTTCTGGTTTCAACCATTGACCAGACGACAGTCTTTCCGCATGTTCCGGATGCAAAACGCAGTGTGAGGCCAGTGCTAACCACAAGACGGGATTATTGATGCACAGGTCCATCGTTCGCTGTTCTTTACTCAGTCTCGTCAGGTTCAGTATATTTTCCGCGATTGCTGCTCTGGTCATATCGACCCAGTTCTTATTTCCACCCAACTTACCCTGTACCAAAAAAAGTAGTTATAAAATATTATATAAGGTAGTTCATCATCGTTCATGCTCGTTTTTGTCACGTCGCACTCACGTTCGACATGTCCCACAAGATCTGTATGATGTCATCGGCCAATTTTCTGGAGGACATTCCTTTCAAATACCACCACGAATGGTCCTCTCTAAATTCCACGTCATGTAATTTTAACGAATTGACAACTTTGCTGCCATTTGTACCCTTCACTTTGACTTGTAGTATTAACGCTTTTGCGATAATGCTTAAGAAGTTGTCTAGAAGTCCAACCTTATGGCCTTCAGACAGCGGACTGGCGATAGAAAATCCGGTGGGTGGAAGTCGGGCGCCGGTCAATGAAGCCAACGCACTGGGAGACACTTCAGGCAACACTCGTTTGAGCAAAAGTGTGACCTAAAAAGTAACGTAAGTTTAGTTAAATTATCCGATTGGGGGTCGGAGTTAATTATTCAGCATTACTTGTCTTTGAACTCGAGCGCTGCCAGTGTGCAATAAACTCAACAGATTCAAAAGCAGATCGTGTTGATCAGCTAAATAAGACCTGCCGACGTTGCTCCCACTTAGAGCCGACACCATCGAAAGCATTTCGAAACAATATGAGTCAGTCGGAGTGACCGCACCGTAATTGGACGTGTTATCATTTTTTCCTACAGATTTCTCCCATTCTTCGCGCATTATGATGGATTCTTTCCGTATGGCGTCTACGATGTGAGTGCACACCTAAAAAAGAAAAAATAATAAGAATAATGGGCGTCAAAAAATACTTGGTTAAGTATTGGGTAAAACTGTTTCAAATTTACTTGTTTTTGCAAATGCGTTAATTTGCTCTGACTGAAAAGAATGCCGACCATGTGCTCTTTTAGATCTTTGCTTTCTTCGACACTAGAGTCCATCGAGGTAAGTTTACCTTGTATTAACTTTCCGAAAACCTTTTAAAAAAAAAACGGATTTAGAACAAGAAATTGGATAGTACACAAACACAAACGTAGTATAATGTTAATGAAAAAATAAATGTTTTCTTCGTATTACTTGAAACGTAATCGATCGGAAAACTTTCAGAGTTTCATTCTCGCATTGTCGGTGCTGTATGGTCGAATAACTGTACTGACGGCCGTGTGCTAGAGACTCTCCCGACACGGTACCGAGGAGTTTAATCTGTCTCACACGCACGGACGTGTCTGCACTTCGTATTTCGATACAGAGAACTTTGTGAGTGTCATCTATAAGCACAACATCATTCAAGCAATAAAAAACCAATAAATACTTAGATATGCTACTAGTATATAATCTAATTACCATTAATGAAAACTCCGAGCCAACCACTGAATCGAGTTTCGACGTCGATGGTTCGTATTTTGTTTAACTGTTCAGCTGTCCGACCAGAGGAAAATATGACAATTGATGCTTTATTCTATGTGCAATGAATTTAATATATAAATAAAAAATAATTATCACGAATTAGTCAACAAAAATACTAACGTTTAAATCGCGACAGTTGTCAAAATGAACGTAGAGAGCTTTTGGGGTTTCATGCGAATGAATGCATTGTATCGTAATAGTTTTGAATTTGTTTTTGTCATCCTCACTAGATTCCCAAAATGTTTCAGTCGTTTGATCGATTAAATTCGATACCATGGCCGGTCGACTAGACGTCGTGATTTCGATGCTTTCGGTGATATCTTTGAGCGATGAAACAACAAAATTCTCAAGCTATAAAGTTACAATTTTAAATCGTTATTTTTTTATGATGGATTTTTAAAAACATTCAAGAATACTTACTTCAGTAACTCCTGATTGCACGTCTTTGCAAACATCTTGATACTCCTCGCTATGCGACAAGATCTTGCTAATGTTACTAAATACTTTACTCCTTAAAAATTAAAATTAGAATTTTGTTTAGAAATACTTTAGACGTGAAATAAACATAGGTATTATATTTACCTATGCAAAAACATGTGGTCAGCTGCAGTGAAATTAATATCCCAACAGCGAACAGCCATCATCTGTAGGGCGGAACCCGGGGGCAAGTAAAGCATCAGATCGGAGACGGTTTGTAAGAATTGGTAAAACACTTGAGGCAGAGGATTGACGGAGTCACCAGCTAAGTATAAGTCACTTAAAGGATGTCGGCACCTGGGCTCGGTGGAATCGTTAGCACCGTCGATTGTGCGGACCTCAGCTGACAAAGCGATCACGAACCACCACAGAAGATCGTGCAAACACGATGCTTGTGAAACTTCGTGTAGTAACCAATTGAGAGCCTGCAGAAGAATGACACAACATCACATTGAAAATAACGTCTTTTTTTGTTAATAGTGATATCGAATTTATTCGACTTCCCGATACAGCTATTAAATATTTGTAGTATATTATCCTTACTTGTAAAGCATAACTGCGACAGGCGGCTTTTCGTACAGCATGTTTCATAGCCCATTTCAGATCGGCCAAATTATGTGCTTCGACAATAAACGCCATTGACGGTCTATTGAAAACATTTATTTCGGATATTTCGTTGCTTACGGCACCTTCGACAGAACAATCGACCATCATTGCGTTGTCGACATTAGAAACGAGTGCCTGTAAGGCCGCAGATGGCATGCACATAAATGATAGTCCGTTGTCTGAAATGAAGAGAAATTACTTAATTACATACTTTTTATAAGGCAATCGTCGTGGTATTTTCTTGTAAATAACATTTAATCAGCTATAGTTGTTGTTTTATTTCCAAAGTTGTAATCACGAGTATTTTGAATATTAATCCTTAATAAAAATAAATAATATATTTTGTTATTATTATTATTATATAATACATTTCGGTAGTACAATTCAAATTTAAAAACTATTCGATATAGTATTCAATCATCAAAAGTATTTCATATATAATTTGAACATCGGAACTTACTAAATTAATACTCGAATAGTTCGATAATACAACAAACAATTTGGTTGGTTTCTAATTGAAAAATACGATATAGTATATCAGTATACGTATATTATTATGAAATGTTCTTAAAAAAAATGCAATCGATAAAAAATTTTCGACAATCATCTCAATACATCACACTGTACCCGATTCAATAGTGCTATTGATCCGTTTTCGACGAATAATCATTTCTTGTCGGCTCAACGGAGATTTATCAATGTCCATCGAAACCGAACGATGGAAGCTACGGCTTATAGTTCCGTCAACAACGTGCTGGCCTTGCGACGAAACCTATACAAACAGATATGGTTATTTATTTTCGCAACAAACTGTAATTGTCTGAAAAACAATTATTATTATACTGCACAAACCTCCACTGAACAATCTTGGAGTTGCAGTAAAATTGCATCGTTAGTATCGGATAGTCGTTTGGCAGAAATATCGAGATTGCCTAAACATTTAAATTCGCCAACAGACCATGAGCCAGATTTTAAAGACGTCTCGTTGTGGGACAATCTCGTGCCACCTGTGCTGGCCAAGTCCAACAGAAACATAGCATTCTCCTTGAAGGTCATGTGCAGGTTGTCGGCTAGTTCTTCGTTGCAGTTGAACCCTATAGAAAATAAAACAGGAAAGTTAAAATAAACCAGCCAACTTGTACATAAATGAACTGGTGATAATAGGATCATTATAATATTTCATAAACTGTACACGTGACTACGGTGGCGAAACGAGTTTGAAAAATAAGTGTTATTTGGTACGAGGATTTTGTACATTTGTTATGTTAATATTCCGGAGCCCTAATAAATATTGCTCACGGATCCAATACTATGGGGCGCGCGAAACTCACCGTGAAGCTTGCGGTCGATCTGGCCACCTGCGGATGCGCATGGGCGGCGAACGACCGCGGCTGTTTTCCGGGATCGAACCGGACCTGGACCGGATACAGCCGACTTGGCGGCACGCTTCATGTAGTTGTCGCGGCACGGCTCACACAGCAGGTACCACGCGATGCCGCCCTCGCCGCACGGGCCTGACCAGCCTGTCTTGTACACACCGTTACTGGTGTACCCGCGGCCGCCGCTGCTGTGGCCGCAGCCCGGGTGCGTGGTCAGCATGTGATAGGACACGGGCATGGCAAACACTTCGTCGCACAGCTCGCACGGCATGGGCTCCTTTTGCTGGTAGTTGGGCATCAGCCGCCGGAATATCCGCTCGTTGTGCTCGTGCGCGGCTGCGTCCACAGCTGCCTTATTGTCGCCGCCACTACCGCCGGGACTCGCGTCCGCGCCGCAAACGTCCGACGCGTCCACTGCTTCTTCTTCGCCGTCTTCGTCACCGTCGTCATCATCGTCATCGTTGTCGTAGATGTAGCCGTCGTTATCGTCCACGGAACCGTGATCATCGCAGCCGCCACCACCACCGCCGCCATCTCTTGCGACGTGGTTGTCGGTCGCTTTAACGTCAACCGGCCGTTCCGACGTCGATTCCAGTGCTCCGTTCACCGCCGTGATTATCTGTAAAATAACGGTATTTTTTCTAGTGAACTGCAGTAAAACAGGACTGTTAAATCGAAAATAGGAATACGATTTTTTATGTAATTAAAACTTAAGCGCTTGATCGCTTTGAGGTCTTAATGAAATTAAAAAGTTATATACAATCCAAATCAAGAGCTACTATTGAGTACTACTACTTAGAGAGCTACTACTTAATACTTAAACAAAACATACATGTCTTTTTTCTTACTATCAACATATAAGCTTGTTGCACAATAATGTATGGATTGTTTATGTAAAATAAAAATTAAAAAATGGGTGGGCCTCGCTTTGCTGTACAGTTGGGGGTGAAGTGTACTTCGTTTATAGGATAGGTCATTATTACAATGGATTTGTTAAATTTGAATGCAATGATAGATATCATTGAATAAGAATAACGATTCTGAACGGAGTTAATATGTTTGTCTAAAATGTGTACATAATAATATAGTATTTTATATTTAAATTGAATTATAATGCAATTCCGTAAAAATTTAAATTTAAAACAGTCATAAAATTTTTTTTTTAAGTCTGATAGAAATTTTTTTATATATTTTTGAAGGTAAGCTTATAGACAACCTAGTGTTAAAATTTTAAACCTTAAGTATAAACAGAAAAATGTTATGAATTTTCAACTACAAAATAACTTGCAAATTATCGTGATTTTGACACATTTTATACAAATTTGAACTTTATGGGCATATAAAACAAATTTGAGTGAAACCATCTCCGATATTTTTTAGTTACAATTAGAATAATTTATAACTAATCTGTTAATAGATTTTCAAGAGTTTTCGGACAGCCAAAAAATTTTTATAGATATTTAAAAAAAAAAAAACTTACAAAAATCGAAAATTTAAATTATCTATAAATAAGTCAAAATATGTCAAAATACTTCGAAAACTGAAATAAGTTAAACTTAAAGATTTGGTGAAAATTTCAAGTTGTTACGGTTTTTCGTTTTTGAGTTAGAGCAAATTTCAAAAACCGATATGATTTGTCAGTCTAGAATATTATACATTATATTATATTTTACATGTAATTTTATATCAATATTCCCTGTTCAACACTTATAAAAAATAAATTGTGCCCATGGATTTTAATGATTTTTGAATGTCAATAAAAACTACTTGTGTCGAATCTTCTATTAAATTTTCAAGTATTTTGTATAAGTCAATTTTTTTTTATCACTGGTTGTAAAAAAAAATGTAAAAAACTCGAATATTTCAAATGCCTATAAGTTGCTTAAAAATTATTATAACATTTTGAAAAATATATGACATAAAGGAAATACCAACCTTAACAGCTGATAAAAATTTCAAGCTTCTGCGACTTATAATTTTTGAATTATAACAAATATTTAAAATCGTTTGACGATAAATCGCTATTTTATGCAATTTCGTAAAAATTTAAATTTCAAACGGTCAGAAAATTTTTTCCATTTGGTCCGGTAAAAAATTTTTTAAAGATTTTTGAAGAGTAGCTTATGGATATCCTAGTGTTAAAATTTTGAACTTTAAGTATGAACAGAATAAATTTTATGAATTTTCAACTACAAAATAACTTGCAAATTATCGTGATTTTGACACATTTTATACAAATTTGAGCTTTATGGGCTTATAAAAAAAATTTGAGTGAAACGATCTCCGACATTTTTTAATGACGATAATTTTAACTTATTATAAACTTTGTATTAAATTTTCAAAATTTTCAAGAGTTTTCGGTCAGTCAATTAAATTTTATAGTTGTTGCGATTTTTGGTTTTTGAGTTAGAGCATTTTAAAAAAATGTATTTTGTAAAAACGTGATTTTGCGTAAAATTTTCTGTTTTTCGATTTTTTAAAAAAGTATTGAAAAAGTTGAATTTTGACATGCCCAAGTATCATCTAAAGTCAATTTCCTTTCAGAAAAGTTGCTATTTAAGAAAATCGAAGCATTTTTACTACCAAAAATCGTGTCCTCAGACACAAAAAAAAAAAAACACACACATAATTGTAAAACCAATAGATTCCATCACACCGTTCAGAATCTAAAATTAATTAATTAATAAAAAAAAAAAAAATACACATTAATGTAAAACCAATAAAAAATCTAAAAAAGTATATTGTGGAAAATGTAATAAAATACAACGGATTGAGATTTAAGTTTTAAATTTAAATAATTTAACATTGAAAGACGCGATAACGCGTAAATATCATTTTAACTGTTTGCGAGTACTTTTATAATTATAATTTATATTGTATAAACTATATACCTATTATGTATTATAATTTATAAAGAAACGAAGATTATTTTAAATGGCTCATCGATATAAGTGTATTATTCATATATCATATTAGACATTTAATTCCTTTCTCCAGAAACATAAACCATTTCTTTAATTGCAATAATCGATTTTTTTTTTCAAATCGTACTCATACAGTCATACTGCAGGTTTTTCCAAGAAGAACATTTCCTCGGTTAAGTATAAGATATCTCTATGTTAATTAAAAGACACGAGATTTACTTTGACACTCTTTCCCATCGAAAATCTCGAATATGAAAGATTAATGACTTCATCTTTATGTAAGTTCACAACCGAAAAAAATTAGTCACAATCATAATATTATTTAGAGCCTATTTGGCAATGTGTTAGTTTTTACGAAAATGTATTAAAATGATGATCGAAATTGCAAATTACATCTATCTCTGAGTATTCATTCCCGAATTAAGGCGGGGAGGATAAAACGGTTTTTGCAAAGAGAAATTTGCATACATATACTGCAGTTTTTTGTTTTTTGGAAGGTTAATTTATAGTGTCTAAAACTCTCAACGGTAATGAAAACATTGCGTTCGCGTTACATAATTCGCATGAAGCTTAATTACGTATGATTTATACGGTTTTTGTTTCAAAAAATTAACTTTAATACAGCGTCAGCTTAGATAAACATCTATAATATAACTAGACCGTATAAAACACTACGGCACAAAATCTAATAAATTAATTCTCGATCCCGGCTTACGGTTAGAAAGCATGAAGTACTCCTCGATTTCTTTAGAAAAATATGACTTATATAAAGTACAATTTAGGGAAAAATAATAAGATAATATGTAGAATATGTAGAATATATTATTATATTATAGGCTTGCCACCGCCACCACAGGTTTATTCGTCCTTAATTTATTTGCAGACAATTATTTATTCACTATTTTTACTTTTATTATTTCATTTATTTATAACTGTTTCTCATTCTTAAATTAGCTTTTTGTCTCTCGTCTGCATAAATAATTACATCATTTCAATAAAATTCTATATTCCATATAGTTATTGTTGACTTTTCTCGTTCTAATCTACTATCATAAAAATAATAATGCAACTGCCGTAAAACGCAAATAAAGATAATAATAAAAAATGTAATAAATATAAATATAAAATAAATTATAATAAATTATATTATGCATATTCATAATGTATACATATCTATATATCTTTCACATTGTACGTGGAAACGAAACTTTTTATAACGTTACAAAGTGTGTTATATTGTTATTTTTAAACATAATTCTCATACGTTTTATTTAATATAATTCATAATACATCTAAGATTAGCAATTACACCACTTTATAAAAATATAGGTATAAATATGGTAAGACGATAGTTATATACGTTAATACATTATTTGACAGTTGTACCAAACAGTGAAAACGCACTGAGGGAAATATTTCTGTTTTATACTCATATGAGTGAATTGAGTCTCAGCTTTTATAATGATTATATAATATGCGAGTTGAAATTTAGTTACCTATATCATAACATAATCTAATCTAGCTCTTAATACATTTGAAATTCAACATTGATAATCCCAATTTTTTTTTTTCATTGGTTGCATAGTGGAATACCATCATAGTACGAATTAATGATAAGTTTTGTAAATAATTTTTATTTTAATTTACCCAGGAAGCTAATTTTTGAACAAAACTGTTGAAATATTTAATTTTTTTTTTTTTTTGATAAGATTTTTTATAAATATACTAACAGCTGGTTAAAAACAAATCAACATATTTAACTATCCATTAATATAATATAATTATAAATAGTTGTATTTTAGTTGAGACAAAATCACTACAAACGCCAGGGAAAATGTTGATTTTCAACAATTTTGTTAATGACCTAACGTGGGTGTTTATATAATTTACTAGGAATTCAAATGTAATACTCAAATGTTTTACCATGGTGAAATTCATATGATAATGTAACAGAACTAAGTTCGCTGCAATTAAAACTCTTAAATAAAGATTATCTGATTATGTTTATATAAAAGTGATGTGAAATTACCTATTACAACTCATAGCCAATATATATATATGATACTGTATAGTTAATTGATCAAATCTATTTTTAAACAATTTTTTTTCACTTTTTAGACACTTGAAAGTTTCAATGAGAGGTTCTTAATCGAATAGACCATACTATATTATAACAATGTACGAATTGTACGATATGCGTGTTTTGAACAAAGATATAGTGTAAGAAAACTCGTCAAAACCCATAACTTGTCTTTCATCTTCCTTTAGAAGTATATTAGTTATAAAGATTATCACTTAACCAATATTCGGATTGAAAAAAAATAAAATAAAATTAATACCTTATACATGGTGCATATTATGCCGTTGGAAGCACTGAAAACAACCGAGGTGCACCTTGGGTTATACCGTAAACCGAAATAGTTATAACGCATTCAGAGTAAAAATATTATGGATACTATAGAAACGTTTGCGTTTATAAGTATAATGTTACATACCTGAAGTATTTCGGTGGAGATCTCGTCCCACAAGCGTACCATGCAGTTGAGCGCTGGCGGTAAAAAATTCACGGTTGTCCTTCCGCCGGCAGCCATCGCTTCTGGTTGTCCCTGCATCTCGGTGGCCTCTGAGTTACTGGAACTAGTCATGCTCTCCTCAGTGATCACCCCTTCCACCGGCAGTGCCTTTGGCCGGTTTACTTCGTTCGGCCGGATGTGCCGATACCCGACTGCACCAGTCGTCACTTCCACCGAATGCCTTTGTAGACCACGGTCCTTGTTCCTGCAGAGTACGCGCGTCACAGTGCAATTAAAATGTGTAAGTATATAGATATACCACATACCATACACGTATGTAACCCGTTAGCAATGTCGAGTGCACCCAAAACGAAATTCTTGTTAATATATGAGTGTACCTATTATCTAACGTTTTGTGTTCGTGAAAATTGGGACAGTTAAAAAAGGGGGATTTGTGGAAATGTTGAAAAATTACATATTTCATATATTTTACATCTTTTGTACAAATTAACACTCAAACAAAGTGTGTCATATGAATATATAAAATAATTGGTTAGAGTATAAATTGTATCCTATATTAACTACACGTTTTAATTATTTCAAGAACTAATTCAACAATTTAGCTCTAACATATTACATATATATATCGTGGATATAATAATAACATAATATTATGTTACTAAAAATTTTATTCATTTTAAGTTAGCTACTGCTTACTAGTGATTTATAAACGAAATTTCTCTGTTAAATCTATTCTCTATCTATGGACCTCTAAATACTATATGTATTTTCATAAATCTCTCTCTGGCCAATCCAATACCCACATTAGATAATAAACTACCACTGAATTGCGATATTTATATAAATCGCTAACATACCTTTCATTCACCCTTTTTGTAACCACCGCACCATTTTTTGGAAGACTCGGATAGAATTTCAAAAATGACGCGCATGTCATGGCGTCATGTACAATTCCCTCGTGCCACAAGAACGCGGCGAATACGGCTCGCAAGCTTTCTGCCATCGATGGACTCAACGCCACTTTTACCGTTTGTCTAAAAAAATCGCATCATTTATACAATTTTAAAATGTATATCTGACTTTATTATAATTTTTAAAAACATCAATTTTGCTCAAAAAAAAAAAATTAAAAGTTTGTTAAATCAGGTTATTGTCTAATATTCATAATAAACAAGCCAAAATAATTACAAAAACTTTATAATATTCCATAGTACAATATAATAAGATATCATCTTAGTTTTATTCAAAAAATATATGAACTCATAAAAAAGTAAAGTTCATTAAACCACAATATTTTTTTATTTTTTAGTCAGGATGGCTTAAACCAAATTACTTTAACCATGTTTGGAAAATAATTATTTATTTTTATCGGTTAAATGTTGTATATTAGTTTACAATAACACCGCATTCCAATACATTCCGATACTATGTAATCGTAGTCTAACTTGACTGAAAAAATCATAGTCATTAACTCAAAATTATTATTTAATTTTAATATAGAGATGAATTTCATTAATAAAATTATTTCACGTATAAATTGTAATAAATGTTGTACTCGTAGGCACAACAATCATTTGAAATTTGAATCAAGTGAAAAGCTGAAATTATTTTTATGAGGCGTTCCCCAAATAGTAACCATTTATAACGATATTTGACGTCATATTCAACACGAATGTAATAGAAAACTCGATTATAGTCTTTCTAACAAATATGTCTTTTAAAACGATATAAAATATATGGCTTATAAATTATAATATAATATAAAATATTCCAATCAACTAACTTAGGTTCTTGTACGATTACTTCTTGTTGGTTGTATTTAGACTCGGTCGAAGGGACCGACTCATTTTTCAGTCCGTTCTTCGAATTTGAGCGAATTTTCAATGGCATTTTGTTCTTAGATTTAGTGTTAGGCACAAAACTAACCCTCTCGTTTTCTGGCGTCGTTTGCGTGGCTGCTTGCGCTACGCCAGTGAAAACTTCAAGTTTCTGCAAGCAAAATTATATAGTCAGTTTATTAAGATAATTAACACTGATATTAAGGTTTCTTTAGAACCTGTACATCTGTTTCCCGATTTCATTGTCACAAAATTAACAAACTTGGTTTAACATTAAAAAGCCACTAATATGCGGGTATAAATGAAAGGCGCTTATTATACTAGGAAGTGGGAAGTTTAGAATCATCTTGTCAAAGTGAGTAAATAACATAATGTAATTCAGCAAAACTATATAATATATTTTTCATTGTAACCGTCATTCGAGCATATCGGTCAGATTATAATTTTTTAGAATTTCATTCAATCTCATTCAGTGGTTTACGAATATTATTATGAAGATTACAAACATATGAAAATGTTTCAAACCACAAAATGGTTATTTTTTACTCTTTCATACCCATATATGTCTTAGAAATATATTTTAATTAGAGTTGATGTAGGTAGGTAAGCCGTCATTAATAATAATTATGTAAAAGTAATAATCTTAAACACGTTGCACGTGTATGTATATAGATATATAATATGTTGTATAGCAAGGTTCTTATAAAACTTTTCTAATTAACTACAGTATATTTATAGTTTTAATTTAATACGCGAAGACCATCCCGAGTATTTTTGGTCATAAAGACACTATTGCAATATAGTACAAGTAAGCAGAGTAGTTTAAAATAGCGTTATAAGGTTACTGTAAACTATTGTAGTAAAATTTATATTTGATATTTAATTTTTATCATATAATATGTACATTCATCCGGTTCAAGCATAATATCAGGTAAAGTGGATGAGGGGGGATCAACTTTGGTTGTGGTAATAGTGGTATACTGTTGGGTATATTATAAATACTTACTGTCAAACAATCAAGTTGATCGGCCACCGAGCTCTCCGCGGATGTGGAAAGACTCGAAGTTAGATGAGTGTCGACTGATGAAGAACTGGTGGTTGGAGGTGCTGTGGTATCGCTGGACGCTGATAGCGAATGATTGTACTTGATTCTACTGGAACCTGAACACGAAGAGTGGTTAACAAAAAATCACGAGCAGTAACCATTCGGTACATCACCGAACAACTTTTAGCACTTTTCGTATCTGATCATTAAACATCATTATTAAATTAAATGTATTACACTATACATGCTTATAACTAGCTTATTTCTTGTACTATCAACTATTTTCATATCCAATTCATCTTAGAATATTTTATACTGAATTACTTGTCTGGTCCACCCTGGTCCTGGGCTAAAGCC
This sequence comes from Chaitophorus viminalis, assembly GCA_025469195.1. Classification (NCBI taxonomy): domain Eukaryota; kingdom Metazoa; phylum Arthropoda; class Insecta; order Hemiptera; family Aphididae; genus Chaitophorus; species Chaitophorus viminalis. The sequence goes on from JAIPRK010000598.1 coordinate 155,141, forward strand.
AATCGTTGTGACTCACGTGAGATAACGGTTTCGAAAGTAAAAGGTTGGACCCTAGTCCGAATAAATTAAGTATTTAAATACTTACTAATGTTTAAATAACAATTTGTTTTAATTTTAAATTGTTTTTTTTTTTAATTATTAAAATATTATACTCTAAAAAATATAATCACATTTCACTTTCAAAAAAAGTACAATTTAATCGATTACAAAATAAACACGATTTTTCATTTTTCTTTTTTTCCCCCGAAGATGGTGAGGTCATGAACCCAAAAGTGTTGGGCACAAATTAAAATTTATCGGTTGTAAATCATACGAGAATAGTTATTTCAGCAGTGTATTGCAGCGGAGTCAATGTCCTTTTATTACACCAGCATGATTTTTATCTCAGGATTTTTGGATTTTTCCTATATTAATTTCAATAAAAAAAATACTCTCGTCCTTTTAGGTATAATATTATAAACATAGCTTAGTGATACGAACGCGTGCCATACATTATTATCTATTTACCTGTCGTGTCATTTTTGGGTGTGTTTTTTTGCTGCTGCTGGGGTTTTGATTTTTCCGTGCTATATGTCTTATTGAGAGGCGCCTTACGTGGACTACTTGGTGGTATCATTACCATGTTTCCGTTGCTCAGTCGGTTCTCCGGCTTGGGCCGATTGTACTGTACCGGCAACGGATTGGCGTTCAGCCTGAAAACCGAGAAAATATAATCATAATATTACAATAATAGCAATAATAAACGTGATCTACTATCAAAACGATCTCTGTCATGCGTACCCTTCAATTGCATGCACGTCTTTCTTCCGTTTCGGCGAAAACTGTTTTTCTAATTTTTCGATTTTAATCTCATTGTCGTCTGAAAACAACCCGTACGGAGATCAGAACCCAAAGTATATCGAGGTAATATATTACATTAATATTATTGTTAGCAACTCAGCGGTGGCATGAACGAGCATTGTCGGGGCAAATGTGCTTACCATGCTGAGCGGTATCATAAATGGCGAGAAAGTGGTTAGAGTTTACACATTATAGTTTAGGTTTTACAATAACGTATACCAATACTAATGTACTAAATATTAACAAGATCAATATTGTATAAACAACTGTTTTAAAGCAATGCAGAGAGTTTATATTATTGATATCGATATTGATTTATGCATAATACAATTTAATGTACTCTTGAAATGAAACTGAATATGTTCTCCTTACTAATGTGAATTACCTACTATTTAGACAACGGTAAAGAAATTATAAAATTATTATTTCATTTCTTTTACTTTCGTTAAAAAATATTTTAATAGATAATTTATGTTTCTGTGGAGCGTTATTTAATCCAAAAAGTATTATGGCAGTTACGCCGATGCATGGCTCATAATAACTGGTTTCTGGGACATTTTCCATAGGTATTATGGTTTATTGGTTCAACAGTATAATTTGTTAGAACATTTTAAAGAGTTAGTTGAGCAAAAAGCTCTCGACTTACCCATGTGCAACTGCTCGATTACGTAAGAACTCGTGTTGAAACGTTGTTGCTTAACGTTGGCGTTACTTCTGCAGTTTGTCACTTTTGGATCCCTCACCATCTCGTTGTCCACTCGCTGCACTAAACATTCTTCTTGCTTATCGATTTCTAAAAAAAAAAAACACAAAAATCATATTGAAATCATATTGAACGAACACAACGACGTATTATAAATCATATATCTACAATATTCTACATTATACGTACGTATACATAATATTGCGTGTACATGTATAAGATATATGTAAAATTTACATAAACATTTTTTTTATAAATTACCGAGAAAAATTGAAGTAAATTTACCATAAATTCTGTACATTTGGAAAATTTTGATATTTTAAGTTTTTTAATCATAGAAAAACTCCCAAAAGTGCCTCTACTCAAGTGTCTACTCATAAACGTATAAATTTAAAAATATTTAACCTTTATTATTTATTGTATATATGATTTTATTTTTCTTGTATGTTAAAAATGTATCTATAAAATAAATGATAAATTTATAAAATCAGATTTTTTTGGTAATTATTAGATCAATTAATCAATCAGTCGAAGTGTAGCTGCGCGGATATTGATAGTGATAACACTGATAACAGTATAACAAATAACAATGATAACTGATCTGTGATCAATGATATACCTACATAATTAGTAAGTAGTTGTATGCGCGTACTGAATATTAAATGTTTTTTGAATTTATACTTTAATATCGGCCATTTTATTTTATTGATATATTCAAATACTAGCCTTGTAAAGACGTTAAATTTGAGATGTCGCATGCTATTAATACGTTTCAACAAATTTACTGGTCAAAACAAAATTGGTAAATTTACATTAAATAACCTGGACTTAGAAACATCTATAATACATATGTATGACTAAAATGGAAATAAATCACGTTCTTCTGTTTTATATTTTCACTTTATACAGAATAACTGTTCGATATAATAAGGAAAATTATATCAGAAAAAATTACGTAACATTAATGCCACATAAATGTTATTTTCGAATCAATTAGGATTTTATTTTTTCTTCCTGTTAAACCAACAATAGAGAAGACTGTGTGAACTGCTTCTCCTCTGCTGTCTTCGTTTATTTATGTATAAAACATACAAAATACTTAATACGAAGACCAAATCTGACGATTACAGGTTGTGTTGAATTATACTTTACAGAATATTCAATACACACAAATGATAATTAATAATTATAGTCCACTAGTCTGGTCTCGTTTGATGCTCCTATATTCAGTATTATTTAATTGTCAAATTAGGCTCTGTTGGAATCAATTAGGATTAGTTTTCCATGACTGTTTATAGTCATGTACAATTATACCGGATGTCCCATGGAGATCTGACAAATATAATAACTTTTGTTCTGCTTAACGTTTTAAACTTTTTTTTTTACTAATAATTATTATTATACTTCAACTACCTATAAAATAACATATTTTTAACTTAATAATAATAATATAATTTAATTGAAAAATCTGAAATTGTATATAAATTTAATTTTAGAAAAATGTTGATATGCATATTTATCATTTATTATTAGAGGTTAGTTCTTAAACAATTTTTTAAGTTTGGTAAAATTTAAAAATTTTTCTTATAAGGACGGTCTTATCTTCCAAGAAATGTTACCATAAATGTAATAAAAATATAAGATACGAAAAGTATTACTGTTTAGCAAATAATTATGACACAAAAATTTACTTTTAACAAAACAGCATCAATGTATCGATAATATTATGAGCATTGAATAAATTATCAGTGATACAATACAATATTTATTGTATTTTATAGTTTTATACAATAAAAAATTATGTTTGTTTACTTACAGCATCAGGTTTATAAAAAATATAATTTATTCACATCATTATTTTCGTACTCATTACAGTGGTGATATCTTTAGTTTAGTTTAAGTATTTTGTTATTGCCATTGATATTTTTATTTTTTTTAATATCTCGTAAAATGAAAAACATGAAATTATTAAAATTGTATTATTATTTTTAATATTAGTTATTCTTTGACAAATATTTTCGGAAAAAAAATCTGTTTCGATACTTTTTGAACGTTTACGTCATCGATGTTATTATTTTTGGGTATAAATATAAGTTTAAATGTTCGTCATAATCGTATAGTGAAATAAATATCTCCCAAGAAACTTTTGTATTGATAAAAAACCATAATAAAAACATTAAACGTGTAAACTATAGAAAGTTTAATGAAAAGTTAGTTATAATCAGGGCTATATATTATAGCAAATTGTAAAATACCTATGTATTTACCAAAATGTGCAAAAATATGCAAAAATAAATTTTTATTATTTAGATAAATTGTGGCCAACTAACAAGTAGAACATACTAACTGGGTCATAATAAGTGCATTGCATCATTAAATATTTTACTACTTGTTTGGAAATTATATTTTTCAAGTTCTTCAAACTTTAATAATAATTATTAAAGTATTAGAAGGGTCCACTGCAACAACCGGGTATGTCCACTTTTGGAAATTGTTCAGGAGAAGAAAAAAACATTTAAATTCTTTAATATTTGTCATATACTTTATGTTTATATAGAAAACATGTAGCATTCCTTTTTCTTTATTGATATTATGTATTCAAATTATAATAATATTAACACAAAAAATATTATGACCTATAAATAAGATAAATTTTTGAACTTCTCAGGTTTCTTGCTCTGAAATTTGGTTTTTTTCATTTTAAGTAAAATATATAATTTATTATATCATTAATGTGTGCGGTATTTTTTATATTTATATTGAAAACATATAGCATTCATTATTATGAATAATAATATGAATTCAAATTAGAATTATAATAACACAAAAAAAGTAATGACCTTATGATAGGATAAATTAAAAACAAATATTATTTAAAAGCCTAACTTGGCATATAAATTTATATATACTTATACCTTATACCTTGTATAATATACCTTTATCTCAAACAATAATAATATTGATTATTTTGATATTGATAAAATTAAATTAAATATAATTCAGTGTAAACAACATAATTAGTTTCGGAGCAAAAACCTTGTATATCCGGACATACCGGAATTGTATAGATTTATTTCCTCATAAAGAAACCACAATAAAAAATTTTTTTAAAAGCGTGGACATACCAAGTTATTGCACTGGACCCTTCAGTTATAGATTTGAATAATTATCTTCGTGAAGAAGACTAACTATGACACTATAATAAGTATTTCGACCATCAACGTCCATGATCTTATATATCGAAATCCAAATAAGCCCATTGCCAATTTCCGAATACGAGAATTAGAATTTTCATTATAGAAACATAATCTTTGCAAATTTTAGACTAGTCAAGAGGTATATTTTTCTAAAAAATTTATAAATTATGGATGATTTAACTTTCATAAAGGAACAAAAAATTCTAACATTGTTTGAAATAAATCTGCTAAATTTGCTGGTTTATAAAAATGGTACTATTATAAAAAACACTAAAATTAATAAGTATAAATGTCTATATATTTACACAACATACGTCCTACTAATGAAATAAAATAATTCTTTGGTGTCTCACTACATACATTGTTAAACAATGTGTAGGTATTCTATTGGTCGTACAATTAAATTAGATTAGATAGGTATAATAGGTATATATTTAAAACTATACATATTTACAACAATTGAACCAATAAACCAAAGACTAACAATGTTTGTGAAGTAAATATCAATTAAAATAAATAATTTACAAATTTAAGTTTAAAAATTAACAAAATTCTCAAAAATCTGTAAACATCCAATGTATTATGTTCAAAATATGCAAAAAAAAAAAAATGGTTTTATCTAAATGAGAATAAGCCAAACTGTGGACAAATTTCACAGCCATTCAATTTGGACTCGAGAAAAAAAAAGAACGGGTGGGCCTCGCTTTGCTGTACAGTTGGGGGTGGAGTGCACCTCGTTTATAGGATAGGTCATCATTACAATGGATTCGTTAAATTTGAATGCAATGATAAATATCATTGTATACGAATAACGATTCTGAACGGAGTTAATGTTTGTCTAAAATGTGTATAAAATAATATAGTATTTCATATTTAAATTGAATTATAATGCAATTTCGTAAAAATTTAAATCTAAAACAGTCATAAAATTTTTTCTTTTAAGTCTGGTAGAATTTTTTTTATATATTTTTGAAGATAAGCTTATGGACAATCTAGGGTTAAAATTTTGAATCTTAAGTATAAACAGAAAAAATTTTATGAATTTTCAACTACAAAATAACTTGCAAATTATCGCGATTTTAACATACTTTATACAAATTTGAACTTTATGGGCTTATAAAAAAAATTTGAGTTAAACAATCACCGATATTTTTTAGTTAAAATTAGTATTACTTATATTTAATCTTTTAATTAACTTTCAAGAGTTTTTGGACAGCCAAAAAAATTTATAGATATTTAAAAAAAAAAAATTACAAAAATCGAAAATTTAAATTGTCTATAAATAAGTCAAAATATGTCAAAACACTTTGAAAACTTAACCATGTATAGAGAACACCAATCTAAAGATTTGGTGAAAATTTCAAGTTGTTGCGGTTTTTCGTTTTTGAATTAGAGCATTTTAAAAAAAATGTATTTTGTAAAAACGTGATTTTGCGTAAAATTTCCCGTTTTTTCGTAATTTTTTTATTGTTTTTTTCGATTTTTTAAAAAAGTAATGAAAAAGTTGGATTTTTGACTTGCCCAAATACTATCTACATTCACTTTGCTTTCAGAAAAGTTGCTCTTTAAGAAAATCGAAGCATTTTTACTACCAAAAATTGTGTCCTCAGACACAAAAAAAAAAACACACATCATTGTAAAACTAATAGATTCCATCACTCCGTTCAGAATCTAAAATATATAAATGTTTTATTACCAGAGTATAAATTCTGGTTATAATATATGCCCAGTGAGTGAATAATAAATTATTAACAACTATAGAGTCTAAATAGCGTCTAGTTAGTTTTTTATATATATTCAAATATTTTTCAGTATTACCTAGGTATAACAACCTAACCATAGGACAGAGATGGCGAACTTTTTGATAAGTGCGTGTCAAATCAAGATGCTTGGATTGATTTTCTTTACCTCGCTTGTCAGAAATTTTTCAGATAATTTTTTTGCTTGATAAATAATTAATTAAACATATAAACATGATTTTGTTTGTTAAGTAAATATATATATATATATATATTAAGTTAATAATATTCGTAATAATATCGTATTATTACAATAATAAATTAAAAATAATTTCAAATTATCAGTCATTTTTTTGGAAAGTGAAGTAAAATTTATGAATTATATTTAAACTGGTGTGTCACTGAAATAATGTGCACGTGTCACCCTGTGACACGCGTGACATATGTTCGCCATCCCTGCCATAGGAGTTAAAAAAAAGCTAGTCCGCTAAATCTTGTTTAATATATCATTATATTATAATAGACATGCAATGCCTGAAATATTTTATATGATTTCAAGACCGCATAGTATTTGATTTTGGAGTGTAAGATAATAATAATTTTTTAAATGGTATATAATTATTTTCATATACACGTATAAATATTTTTAGCACCTACTAAGTTTTCTCATTTCCTCCAGGACATAATATACACGCTGCAGATGTATTATTATTAATATATGTGTTCTCTGGGGTATCGTTTCGCAAGTTTTACGCGCCGTCGCTATTTTATCGTTTCTGAAAACACGCGATTCATTTGACGGCCTCAAGAGTCGAGACGACGAGAAGCGGCATAGCGACGATTACCGATCATTCTTTCGCACCCTGATAATTTGTCTAAAGTGCACGCATTTTAATTTGTACCACCATCCAAAATTCGCGGTCAAGGATATTTCATTTCGACGAAATCGCGTGCGCTAAAAAAAAAATACGATTCGACAATACGACTAAGACCGCACGAAATGATCATTGGGTGCGGGTCATTGCGTTGGTGCTATGAGCAGCATAAAGAAAACGTATCTATATATTAAAGAAAAACGAAATTTGAGACGACTAATACGAACGACATATACAGGATGGATGCGAAATACTTTTCACGAGTTCGAACACCGAAGATTTCTTTAATTATTGATGTTTTTAGTTATAATTAAATATATTAATAATTAATATATTAAATCCATGTAATATGACAGCTCATAAATTCCATTGATTCTTTATCAATCAAAAACAATCGTCATTATTGTCAAATTAAAAGAGTAAAAAGTCATTTACAGGGAATCTCAAAAAAAATTTTAAAATTCGTTGGGATCACACTTTGCCCCTGCATTAGAGAAACACTGATGATTGCATATATTTTAGCAATACTAAGGCCTCCCTTTAAAATAACTCTTCTTGTCTGAATGATTCCCAAACATTTCCAACACTCTGTATAATAATATCTACGTACGCGCTACATCATGTCATATACCTACGAAACTGCGAGTTATACAGTCGGAATACCAACACAAGTTATATTCTTATTGTTACAATATTATATTACATCGCACGCCTTCACGTCAAATGGAAAATTACATTTTAAGCTTTTTCTTATTCTTCATCTTCTTACTTTTTCGTTTTTTTTTTTTTACTTAATTTTTTTTTTTTTTTTGTTCGCTGGTTATTTACTTTAAATACACGTCTCACGAAAAGAGAATGAAAAATTTACTAGAGAAAGTCGAAGCTTTACGCCCAAGGGACTAACTCCGACTAAAGCTGTTTAACTGTGTCCTTTGAAATTTTGTTTACTTGTAAACATACTATTGACGTTTTTCTCATAAAGTTCACCGGCAGAGACCGAGTAAGATTACGATGGTAACAGTTAATCTATACATTATATAAAGTAAACAAGAAACTTGCAGCTGGGAACCCGATCCACCTCTTATGGACCACCACCACCGCAATTACGTAGTGTAGTATAAATATTGATAATGCCACGATCTGGCACCCACGATTCAAAGAATTTTTATTATTTCATGACAGATGATATTCCGTCAAAAGTCAAGGTTCATTGCAAAAATTTCATTTAAATGAAGGCTTTTAATTAAACAACACTAAGACTGAGATATACACAAATTCTATATTAAAAAAATTAAAATAAAAAAAATAACAATATTATGAAATCGATTAATTTATTTATAAAAAATGAGATGTGGAGGGAAATAATATCCGTAAATCGATGACATTGACATTGTATGTTTTTTTTTATTATTATTTTAACATAAAACTAAGTTTACAGTAAAATATTAATCGTATTTGAAACATTGTTAGTGGTGTTGCGAAAAAATATAATCAATAAAATTATTGCTTCATATAAAAATCAGGGTGAATACCACCTATGATGATCTAGTTTTGAACATAGCAAAAATTTAAAGACCAAATTTAACCATATATTTACTTTGAAATTTAATATAAAGGTAAAACAATATATCCTACCAATAGGGTTATTTATTTTTTGTAGAAAACTTAACGTTTATGAAACAAATTTGGTAGGTGGACATCATTAAAGAAAGGTAGCTTCATGGGGAGAAAAAGTTCGAATCACCACTGAACATTATATTTACAAAACTTTTATGGAGAAATTATATTTATAAAACAAAAATTCTCTTTTTAAAGAACGAAAATCAAAAAATGGTCTGAAAAATGTTTGTGCATTATTATTTATCATTAGACCAGCTGAAATATTTAATATAGAAATTAATCCTTTTTATTTTCATCCAAGTTTAATTGGAATTCAGTTTTTATAGAAGTTAAAGTTTCAACCAAACCCGAACCAAGTTGAGTCTTTGAGAACCCTCTCTATACTTAGGCTTTATATTTTCCTTCAATAAAATATGTTCGGTTTAATTTGTTTAATACAATAACGTCAAAAACGTAAAATAATTTATAATATATTCTATAAATATTATATTCCACGAAAACACAACTAAAAACGTTGATAGTGTAGAAGAAAAAATACTCTTGAAAATGTCTACAGACTTCAAAATCTCATTATTTCTTCAATTAATTATATATTAGGTACCTATATAAATTAATCTATATTTTGGTCTCTTAGAACTATATCCCCTCTAATTTTACTATAGTAATATGCGTATTAAATTACGTAAATATTCACATTCACGATAATCATATATTTATTTTTATTTTTAATAAAAACGAAGGTACTTTTGTATTTTATACATTTAGAATTTGATACTCGTAATAACCATTTAATTAGATATTTGAATGACATTAATCACTGTAAAATATTAAACATAGGTTACACTTCAAATTTATTCCTATTTAATACTCAACTGTAATTAATATTTACTACAGTGAAGTTGAGTGTTTTCATGAAACGAAATATTATTAAATTCAACGTAATGAAATTATTGATTTCATTTTTTAAAACATGGCAGCTTGAAAATAAAAGAAAAAATGGCATTAATTGTTTTTTTGTTATCACGTCATATGAAATTAATAGACTACCATATTTTGAATCTAAAATATATAATATCTTGTCAAATAATAACACATATGAAAAAGTTGTGAATCACTGTTAAGATGATAATTATAATACTTTACGTTATTATTTGATCAAAGAAATTATATAATTACTAAAATACAAGTAAAAAATGTTGTTTCAAGATTTTCCATTAACAATGAAATCCTATATATAAATAATCTCGTCATAAGAGATTTAGAGGTAAGTGAAAATTGTAAGGACTTAAGTTCATATTATGTAGTGTATAAAATATTAATATTTCTCTGGGACCATCGACGTAAGAGCACTATACCGCTTAGAAATAGGATATTCGTCCGGAGAACTTATCATTAAAATTGGATAATAATAAAAACTTTGAAAATAAGAAATGAACACAATAGTTTTGATAGAAACATAACGGAATTCAGTGGCTTATATAAAGTACGGTTATTATTACTATTATTATTATTATTATTAGTTTTTGAAATATTTAATATATTTTGTGGCTTAAATGAGTATTGTTCTTTTTAAAACAATAAAAACAGATTAAAACTACTGGGTTAAGAGGATTGGCCATTTTCCACTTAACGTAGTTATTAAAACTGTTCAGATTTTGTTTTTTAGCATCTCTAAATGAGCGTTTGAAGAAGAAAAAAAATTTATTAAAACTTAGTACATTAATAAAATATACTTCTGTTGCTATACCAAACAAATCAAAAAAAAAAAGAAAAACAAGCTATGTGTTTGAATTTACCATTATCAAAAAATTAACAGGTAATAAATAAGATTTTAATTGTATTGGAATTAGAAAAAAAATAACCTGTACACTCAATATTAGTCTGTACAATTATCAACCATGCACAGTAGGATAAAGTCTGAAATTTAGTCTCTAGTTAATAGCAGCGGCTACACTTCTTCGGATATTAGACGTGATATTTATAATTTGGTATGACAAAAAGCAAACCGTATGGGTTGGTAAATTGTAAAACTATGACAAAGTAACTAAGAGGTGCTTTTGTTTTCTTTTATTTTTTCGATTGAAAGGACACCACGAGGACCGGTAGTCTCACGTACTCATCCCGATTGCCTTTTAAAACAAAACGGTGGTAAACTCATTCACACTCGCGTATTGTGCGTATATAAACCTACCTATAAATGGATATAAATAAAAAATATTCATATTTATAATATATTGTATTATACTCTCAAGTCGAGTAAGTATTGTAATCGGGTCCATTTCATCAGCCCCCTAAATTTAAATTTTGGAAAAATTTTAACGCCAATCGTTTGTGCATCGTTTGTGCACGAATGTGCACTAAGGCCGGTCGTTTGTGCACCATCCCTCCAGAAGTTATCATCAAATCAAATATGAGGGGCTGTAGAAACGACAGCCCCCCCAATCTGAATTTTCAAAATAAATGTTAAGCCAATCGTTTGTGCATCGTTTGTGCACGAATGTGCAGCAAGTCCAGTCGTTTGTGCACCATCCCTTCAGAAGTTATCATCAAATCAAATATGAGGGGTTGTAGAAACGACAGCCCCCCAATCTGAATATTAAAAAAAAATGTTAAGCCAATCGTTTGTACATCGTTTGTGCATGAATGTGCACCAAGTCCCGTCGTTTGTGCACCATCCCTTCAGAAGTTATCGTCAAATCAAATATCCATCTATTTCTACAGCCACCCCTTTCCCCTTCAATTTGGGATTAGTAAATCTGGTTCCCTTCGGAATTTTCCATTTACTCAAATTTGAGTACATTTATATTAATCCTCCTTTGTAAGCCAAATACGAATATCGAAATACAATTCGTCCTATTTAACGTTTTGTGCATTATTTGTGCTTAAAAAATAACAATGAATTTAAATAATATATATATACTAAATAGTACAAGGGTTAGCACATGACAAAATAAAATATATTTTCTTGTGTAATAAACAAAATTTTTTAATAAAATAAAATGCATAAAATATATAACATTAACATATATAAAATCATTTTTTCAAAACCTAACCTAACCAGTCAATTAATAAAA